>SJYT01008629.1:233813-291938 GCA_006410635.1 Cephalophus harveyi | reverse complement strand
GCCTCAGTGGGCCTTGACCACAGCAACCAACTGTCAATGAGCCACAGTTAGTGGTCCTGCCCAGCTATTGGTCAGCACTGCAGTGGGCCTTGCCCACTGGTAACTGTCAAGAGGGACCATTGGAGAAGAGATTGAGTCAGAGGTTGGTGGTGTGGTGGCCATCAGGTGGAGAGTGAGGTAAGAGGCAGATTCAGGCTTTCTCTTGGAGGCCCTCCAGCTTATTGCCTTGTGCTAGTGAATGAGCTGGAAGGCCCAGGGAACAGACTGGGGAGTATGTCCTGAAGGCTCCAGAGCCCTCACTAAGGCCTTCCACTAGCCTTGGCCCAAGGAGGAGCAGTGAACCTCTCCCCCATCCCTGTCTCTGTGACCCTCTAGCAGTGGCCGTCTGTCTGGGTCACAGTCTGTGAGACCTGGTCTCCCCATTTGGGTGGCCAGAGGAGCCTGAGAGCTAGTTGGGTTGGATGCCTGGCTTCCTCAGGGATGACAGCTCAGCAGGATGTGAGAGCCTGGCCCCGAAGCAGCTAAACTGTACCACCCGCTGTGCTAAGCTCTAGGCCTATGGCAATAGATTTAATGAGGGATACAAGAAAAGAGCGAAGTACAGCGCAGTGATATGTTAGGTGATAGAGATGAGCATAGAGTGCTGCTAAACACAGATCTGTATAGTTTGTTTTGCTATACCTACAATTCTGCCTTTTCCACAGTATCATAAATTGAATCATTCAGTATGTAGCCTTTTTTTTTTGGGTGCCTTGTGCTAGTGAATGAGCTGGAAGGCCCAGGGAACAGACTGGGGAGTATGTCCTGAAGGCTCCAGAGCCCTCACTAAGGCCTTCCACTAGCCTTGGCCCAAGGAGGAGCAGTGAACCTCTCCCCCATCCCTGTCTCTGTGACCCTCTAGCAGTGGCCGTCTGTCTGGGTCACAGTCTGTGAGACCTGGTCTCCCCATTTGGGTGGCCAGAGGAGCCTGAGAGCTAGTTGGGTTGGATGCCTGGCTTCCTCAGGGATGACAGCTCAGCAGGATGTGAGAGCCTGGCCCCGAAGCAGCTAAACTGTACCACCCGCTGTGCTAAGCTCTAGGCCTATGGCAATAGATTTAATGAGGGATACAAGAAAAGAGCGAAGTACAGCGCAGTGATATGTTAGGTGATAGAGATGAGCATAGAGTGCTGCTAAACACAGATCTGTATAGTTTGTTTTGCTATACCTACAATTCTGCCTTTTCCACAGTATCATAAATTGAATCATTCAGTATGTAGCCTTTTTTTTTTGGGTGGGGGGGGGCCCACACTGTGCCTAAATCAGGGATTGAACCCATGCCCCTGCATTGGAAGTGGAGAGTGTTAACCTCTGGACCAAGAAAGTCCAGTATGTAGCTTTTCTATTTGATTTCTTTCACTTGACATAATGCATTTGAGTTTCACCCATGTTGTGTATATCAGTTCAGTTCAGTTCAGTCGCTCAGTCGTGTCCGACTCTTTGCGACCCCATGAATCGCAGCACGCCAGGCCTCCCTGTCCATCACCAACTCCCGGAGTTCACTCAGATTCACGTTCATCGAGTCAGTGATGCCATCCAGCCATCTCATCCTCTGTCGTCCCCTTCTCCTCCTGCCCCCAATCCCTCCCAGCATCAGAGTCTTTTCCAATGAGTNCACGTCCATCGAGTCCGTGATGCCATCTAGCCATCTCATCCTCTGTCGTCCCCTTCTCCTCCTGCCCCCAATCCCTCCCAGCATCAGAGTCTTTTCCAATGAGTCAACTCTTCACATGAGGTGGCCAAAGTACTGGAGTTTCAGCTTTAGCATCATTCCTTCTAAAGAAATCCCAGAGTTGATCTCCTTCAGAATGGACTGGTTGGATCTCCTTGCAGTCTAAGGGACTCTCAAGAGTCTTCTCCAACACCACAGTTCAAAAGCATCAATTCTTCAGTGCTCAGCCTTCTTCACAGTCCAACTCTCACATCCATACATGACTACTGGAAAAACCATAGCCTTGACTAGACAGACCTTTGTTGGCAAAGTAATGTCTGTGCTTTTGAATATGCTATCTAGGTTGGTCATAACTTTCCTTCCAAGGAGTGAGCTTTTAATTTCATGGCTGCAGTCACCATCTGCAGTGATTTTGGAGCCCCCCAAAATAAAGTCTGACACTGTTTCCACTGTTTCCCCATATATTTTCCATGAAGTGATGGGACCAGATGCCATGATCTTCGTTTTCTGAATGTTGAGCTTTAAGCCAACTTTTTCACTCTCCTCTTTCACTTTCACCAAGAGGCTTTTTAGTTCCTCTTCGCTTTCTACCATCAGTAGTTTGTGAATTTTTAATCACTGAGTAGTATTCCATTGTATGGATGCACTATAGTTTATTGTCTCTTTATCCACTGAAGTACATTTGCGTTGTTTCCAGTTTGAGGCAGTTATAAATAGAGCTGCTATAAATATGTAAGTACAGATTTTCACATGAAACATTTTAATTTTCCTTGCATACATATGTAGAAATGGCATTGCTGAATCCTGTTACTGTGTTTTCAACTTTGTAAGAAGCTGCCAAGCTGTTGTCCAAAGTGGCTCTACTATTTCGTGTTCCTACTGATGTGAATGGGATGTGAATGTGTAGGAGTTTGTCTGTTCACCTGTTGATAAACATTTAGGTGGCTTTCAGTTTGGGGCTGCTGGAAGTAAAACTGTAATGAATGTTCATTTACAAGTCTATGTATGGACATATGATTTCAGTTCCCTTATATCACACCTAGGAGTAGAATGACTGGATATTGTGGTAGATGTAAATTTAACTTTTTAAGAAAATGCTAAACTGTTTTCTAAACTGTAGTGTTTTACTTTCCCAGCAGCAACTGGAAGAGTTCCAGTTTTCCTCATCTTCAACAACATTTGTTATGGTCTATCTTTCTAACTTCAGGCATTCTAATACACGGCTAGTTCTGTCTCACTGTAATTATAATTTGAATTTTCTTAATGATTAACCATGAAGAACATCTTTAATATGCCTGTTTACCATCTGTATATCTTCTTTTGTTAAGTGTCGATGCAAATCTTTTGCCCATTTGAAAAAATTGTATCATTTTCTTATTGTTGAGTTTTAAGAATTCTCAAAATATTTTGAGTACAAACATCTTGCCTACAAATATTTTCTCCTAGTCTTTGGGCTACCTTTTATTTTCTTAAATGTATTTTGAGGAGCATAAGTTTGTTTTTGAAAGGTATAAATTATCAGTTTGTTCTTATGGAGTGTGTGCTTTAATGTCATATCTAAGAAATCTTTGTCTAACTGAAGATTGCATAGGTTTTTCCCTATGTTTTCTTCTAGAAGTTTTATAGTTAGTTTTACATTGAGGCCTATGGTCTACTTTGAATTCTTGCCTGGGAAATCCAATGGACAAAGGAACCTGGCAGGCTATAGTCCTTGGAGTTGCAAAAGAGTCGGACAAGACTTAGTGACTAAACAACTACTTTGAATTAATTTTTGTATATAGTGCAAGGTATTGATCAGAGTTCTTTTTTCCCCATATAGATATATAACTGATGCAACTTTATTTATTGAAAGGATTATGCTTTCTTCACTGAGTTATCTTTGTCAAAAATAAACTGTCCATATATGTGTCCATTCTGTCTTCTCTATTTTGTTTCATTGATATATTTGTCTTTTTTTTTTGTACCTCTCCATCTCCCTGACCTATTTTACATATCTCTCCATCCCCTACTGCTTCTGGCAGCCACCTGTTTGTTTTCTGTATCTGTGACTATTTTGTTTGTTCACTTGTATTTTTTTAAGTATTTTTAATTTAATTTATTTGGCTGCACCGGGTCTTAGTTGCAGAGTGTGAACTCTTAGTTGGGGCATCTGGGCTCTAGTTCCCTGACCAGGGATCAAACCCAGGCACCCTGCATTGGGAGCATGGAGTCTTAGCCCCTGAACCACCAGGGAAGTCCCTGTATTGTTTTTTTAGATTCCACACACAAGTGAAATCATATGGTACTTGTCTTTCTTGTCTGGCTTATTCCACTTAGCATAGTTCACTCTAGCTTGTGTTAGTCACTCAGTTGTGCCCAGCTCTTTGTGACCCCATGGACTACAACCCACCAGGCTCCTCTGTCCATGGGATTTTCCAGGCAAGGATACTGGAGTGGGTTGCCATTTCCTTCTCCAGGGTATCTTTCCGACCCAGGGATTGAACCTGAGTCTCCTGCACTGCAGGCAGATTCTTTACTGACTGAGCTACCAGAGAAGCCCCTAGGTCTATCCATGTTGTTGCAAATGTTGCAAATGCAAGGTTTTATTCTTTTTATAGCTGAGTAATATTCCATTATCCATATCACATCTTCTTTTTCCATTCATCTATCGATAGGATGCTTAGGTTGCTTCCATATTTTGGCTATTGTGAATTATGCTGCAGTGAACCTAGGGATACACATATCTTTTCAAAATAGTTTTTTTGTTTGTTTTCTTTGGAAAAATGCCCAAAAGTGGAATTGCTGGATCATATGTTAGTTCTTTGGGATTGGACTGAAAACTGACCTTTTCCAGTCCTGTGGCCACTGTAGAGTTTTCAAAATTTGCAGACATATTGAGTGCAGCCCTTTAACAGCATCATCTGCCAGGATTTGAAATAGCTCAGCTAGAATTGCATCACCTCTACTAGCTTTGTTCCTAGTAATGCTTCCTAAGATCCACTTGACTTCACACTCTAGGGTGTCTGGCTCTGAGTGAGAGACCTCACCATCCTGGTTATCCAGGTCATTAAGACCTTTTTTGTGTAGTTCTGCAGTCTGTGGTGTTGCAGAGTCAGACACAACTTAGCAACTGAACAACAACAATGGTAATTCTACTTTTATTTTTTTGAGGAACTTCCATACTATTTTCTGTAATGACTTCACTAATTTATATTCCCACCAGCAGTGTATGAGGGTTCCCTTTTCTGCACATCCTCACCAACACTTGTTATTTGTTGTCTTTTTATCTTTCTTTTTTAAGTGCCAATATCACACTGCCTTGATTACTGTGGCTTTTTAAGTCTTGAAGTAGGTAATGTTAATTTGCTAATTCTTTCTTTTTCTAAGTAATTTTGGCTATTCTAGGTACTTTGCATTTCCATATGAAGTGTAACATCAACTTCTTAATTTCTAAAAAATAATGCCAACAGGGATTATCATAGGGATTATTTTAATTTTTTATAAAACAATTTGGGGAGAATTGACACCCTAAAAACATTGTCTTCCAGCCCATGAATAAGATCTCTCTCTCCATTTATTTAGGTCTCTCAGTGATATTTTATAGGCTTCCCTGGTGGCTCAGACAGTTAACAATCTGCCTGCAGTGCAGGAGACCTGGGTTCGATCCCTGGGTCAGGAAAATCCCCTAGAGAAGAGAATGGCTACCCACTCCAGTATTTTTGCCTGGAGAACTCCATGAATAGAGGAGCCGGGCTGGCCACAGTCCATGGAGTCGCAAAGAGTCAGACATGACTGAGCGACTAACACACACACACTCAGTGGTATTTTGTAGCTGTCAGGGCACAGGTCTTGTACATCTTTTGTCAGATTTAACCCTAAGTATTTCAGATTTTTATACTATTATCAATAGCATTTTTAATTTTAATTTTTGATTGTTTGTTGCCATTATATAGAAATAGACTATTGTATATTGAACTTTTATTCTGCAATCTTGCTAACTCGATTAGCTCTAGTAAAATTTTTTTTTAAAGATTCCATCAGGTTTTCTCTATAGATAATCATTGTTTTGGAATAGCTCTGCAGAGCTCTTTCCAATCTGAATGAAAGAGTCCCACTATCCCCAAAATTCCTTCATGCTCTTCTTTTGAAAACAACATCCCCCCCACCTATAACTCCTGACAACTACTGTTCTGTTCCCCATTATTCGTTTTGATTTTCAAGAATGGCTTATAGATGGAGTCACTGAACATAAGTTTTTAGACTGGTTTCTTTAATTCAGCATAATGCCTTTGAGGTTCATCCATGTTTTTGTGTTTATCAGTAGTTTTTTGATTTTTATTACTGAGTAGTATCCCGTAATGTGGATATACTACAGTCATTTTTTAATTGGATCATAGACATTGTGAATTTTACTCCATTGGATGCTGATTATCTTTGTAACTGAGCAAGGGCTCATGTGTCCATGACACAGAAAGCCAAATTCTGACAGCAAGTGTTTACAGCAAAGTAAGCGTCCCATCACTTCATGGGAAATAGATGGGGAAACAGTGGAAACAGTGTCAGACTTTATTTTGGGGGGCTCCAAAATCACTGCAGATGGTGACTGCAGCCATGAAATTAAAAGACGCTCACTCCTTGGAAGGAAAGTTATGACCAACCTAGATAGCATATTCAAAAGCACAGACATTACTTTGCCAACAAAGGTCTGTCTAGTCAAGGCTATGGCTTTTCCAGTGGTCATGTATGGATGTGAGAGTTGGACTGTGAAGAAAGCTGAGCCCCGAAAAATTGATGCTTTTGAACTGTGGTGTTGGAGAAGACTCTTGAGAGTCCCTTGGACTGCAAGGAGGTCTAATTAGTCCATTCTAAAGCAGATCAGCCCTGGGTGTTCTTTGGAAAGAATGATGCTAAAGCTGAAACCAGTACTTTGGCCACCTCATGCGAAGAGTTGACTCATTGGAAAAGACTCTGATGCTGGGAGGGATTGGGGGCAGGAGGAAAAGGGGATGACAGAGGATGAGATGGCTGGATGGCATCACCGACTTGATGGACGTGAGTTTGAGTGAACTCTGGGAGTTGGTGATGGACTGGGAGGCCTGGCGTGATGCAATTCATGGGGTCGCAAAGAGTCGGACATGACTGAGTGACTGAACTGAACTGAGCTGAAGGATTTATTGCAGGGCACCAAGCAAGGGAGTGGGAAATGAGTCTTGGATCCACTCCTTCTTGGTTTTTGGGTTAGGGATATTTTAACGTTGAAAAACAAAGAAACTGGGATTATCGTTGTCTTCTGACATTTCTGTGACATGTCTTAGTCATAGTTTTGGGAGCTATGGATGACCCAGTTCATGATTCTCTGGCCAGGTAGTCCATGGCTCGAGGATCTAAGAGCTTAATCTTGCCCTGGAGAAGCAACCTGAGTTTGTATGTTAATGATGATGTCTATAACAGCAATCTTAGTACATTTATGATGTTATTGGCAACTGCAATCTTAGTCATCTGATTCTGGTTGACTAGTGTACAGGATTGAGGTCAGAGGGAGAAGAAATGGAGTGAAGTCAAAGCAGAGAGGCAAGGGAGTAAAGTTTCAGGTAGAGAGATTAATCACAAACTCAGTAAGGGAACTTGGTTTTATCTGGGCTTGGTTTCATATTTGTATTTCTATAAATATTTGTTCTGATGCGTAGTCAAGTTATTTCATTAAGTTTGATCTTCTGACTTCCAAGATTCATTGGGCAATACCAGAACAGTATTTGAATAGGATTAATTTTTCCCACTACTTGACTAGATTCTCCTGAGTACTCTGCCCGTTATTTGTGAATAATGAGGTTTTCTGTTCTTGCTGGTGGAAACAGGCATTGTTCCTGGCCCTGTGTGAGCTCAGTTTAGTGTTTCCACTGCTAATTTCAGATGATTGCTTCCTTTCAGACTCAGACCCAGATAGTCTCTTCTCACTTTGCACGGAAACATCACAAATGTACTCTCACAAGTGAGAAAAGACGATGGTACCAGGGCCTTTATAAGGCTTCCAGGGCCCCAAGGCACTCCAACAGTGCAAGACCCTACTCCACTATCTATTTAACATCTTAAAATGTACCCCATGTTCCACATTAAATGCCTTTTATTAACTGTAACATTTGAAAACCTTATTATAATTGTACAGTTTTGAGTTTTATAAAATACACATTGCTTGTTCTTTTCTTATAGACTTAGATATTATGTACACACAGTGGAGTTGATATGCTGTCAATGTTTTCATAAATATTTATTTTGATTTTGTGGGATTTTCTTTTTCAGTCCATTTATTTTCAGGTCTCAAATATTTCTGTAAGCCCTTGAAAAATCTCATAGGCTCTGGGCACTGTGCCTACAGAGCTGGATGGCAGCAGGGGGAATAGAGAGGAAAGAGTAAACTGGACAGCAAGGAATGGAAGTGTTTGAGCTGTACCTGACTGGAGGTGAAAGGAAAATAAGCAGAGAATCATGGCCCCCTACCCAGCTGGCTTCAGCACAGCCATTTGCAGAGATGGAAGAGCCAGGAGAAGGCATAAGTTGCAGAGAAAGAGTGTATTCAATTTGGGGCAGAAAGCCACTCTCTTATCAGGAGTTGAAGAAAGGCAGCAAGAAGTCAAGTTCCTTTCCTTTTTCATCATAGCACATGTCATCTTGGGGTGGCCTGAAAGATATGAATAGTCAAAACCTGTCTCTGCTGATATCCTTATTAAAATGAAGAGCATATCTTAGTGATGTGGTAATGAGGAAGGTGCCAGGCTCTAGAATAAATAGTGCCCATAAGTGAATACGCTAAGGAGGATGATGTGCTGTCTTCTGATAACTTCCCCCTTTTATCTCTAAGTACCTCGGCTTACTTCTTTGACCAGCTTTTCAGAATTTCATAGACATTTCCAACGCTATCTTCTGTGATGGCAAGTCCCAAAGGAAGTCGAAGTCAGAAGATGAAGCTTCCCATCTTTACCCGAAAGGGGACACTGGAGGTGCCGTCCCCGACAGAGAAGGACTGGTCTAAGGATGATGAAGATGATTGGGTCTTCAAGGATCCAGATCAAGAGCAAGATTCCCTACCCCAGCCGTATCGAATGATCAACAAGATGGTGAACTCACTGTTTGACCGTTCATGGGAAATTATTGAGGCGAGGGACACCTCAGACAAAGCTGAGCTCCACCAGATCCAGCCCACCATCTACCATCCACTTAGAGAAAGTAAGGTATGGAGCAGCTGTGAAGGTGGCCTTGTTTCTCAACTGAGTGGTGGTTTATTTTATTAATCATTTATTTATTTGGCTGTGCTGGGTCTCCGTTGCACCATGTGGGATCTTCATTTTGTCATGCAGGTTCTTTTGTTAGTGAGCACAGGGGCTCACTAACTGGGGCATGTGGGCTTTCTCGCTGACCAGGGATCAAACCCGTGTCCCCTGAATTTCAAGGCAGAGTCTTAACCACTGGACAACCAGGGAAGTCCCCTCAACTGAGTGTTAAGGTAATAAATGAAAACACCTGATCCAGGGAAGGAATTCCTGCCAGGAATCTTCATTCACCTGTAGGACAGGCGCATGTTGGAATGATTACAGGCATGCTGGTGTTGATTGAAACGGATTTAGTCGTTGCCTGGGTAAATGGGTGTTCTGGTCAACTGAAGATTATGCACATCTACCTTTTACATCCTATTGTTATTTGAAAATCTTTTGGAGTGTATCAATCACTGCCTTGCTTGGTAGTTGAGAATCTGCCTAGGTGTCAGCTACAACTCTTTCCACAGTGTTCTAGAAGAACAAAGTACAGGGAATGGGGCCACTGGTCCACTTATTGCAGGGCTGTGGCCACACTTGGTGTTGTGAACGAGCATTTCTTCTCAACTTCCATGCTTTCTCATGCCCCTTTCCCCTAAATGTAGAATACTATGACTTTCTTGATATCTGGGCAAGATATTTAGATGGGCACTGCACTTGGGTGTGGAGAAGGCAATGGCAACCCACTCCAGTGTTCTTGCCTGGAGAATCCCATGGGCAGAGGAGCCTGGTAGGCTGCAGTCCATGGGGTCACAAAGAGTCGGACACGACTGAGTGACTTCACTTTCACTTTTCACTTTCGTGCACTGGAGAAGGCAATGGCAACCCACTCCAGTGTTCTTGCCTGGAGAATCCCAGGGATGGGGGAGCCTGGTGGGCTGCCATCTACGGGGTCGCATAGAGTCGGACATGACTGAAGCAACTTAGCAGCAGCAGCATTTGGGTGGGATAACTAGGAAGGACCTGCATCCCTTTTTGAAGAATTAGCTCAGGACTTCCCTAGTGGTCCAGTGGTTAAGGCTCCATGCTCCCCTTGCAGGGGGCAGAGGTTTCATCCTGGCTAGAGAACTGAAAATCCTACAAGCTGCACAGCGCTGCCAAAAAAGAAAAGTTCACTCATATTACTTGCAGATGGCAGTAAATGAAAACTGTTCCTTTTCTCTTTGTTTTGCTTTTTTCAGCTCAACACAATGCCAAACTGCATGGATGTTTCCCAAGACTATGTGTTTATTGGAGGAAGCAAAGGATTCTCTATCTATAATCTGCATAATGCCAAACAATTATATGTTTGGGAGAAACTTAAGGTTGATGTCATTTCCATCCTGGCCACAGATTTGGGGAGTGAAATACTTATTGCTCCTGTGGATGAAACGGGTACATGTTCCTCTCTTTCCTTTTTAGCCTAATTTACAGGTACCTGTAGACTGTTGTTCAGTTTAATCTTCTTTACAGTCATGGGAGGGACCAGACATGGAGAGTTCTCCCTGGTCATGTAGTAGCAGCCAGCATCTGCAGGACAGTGTGGTGTTCCAGGCATTGTTCTAACATTTCACATATGTTGGTCCATTTCACCCTCACAATAGCCTAGGAGATAGGTATAGTTTATTATTCTTGTTTTTCAGAAGAGGTAACGCAGAAAGCCGGCTTCCTGGGTGACTCAGTGGTAAAGAATCTGCCTGCCAATACAGGAGATGCGGGTTTGATCCCTGAGTTGGGAAGATCCCCCGGAGGAAGAAATGGCAACCCACTCCAGTATTCTTGCCTGGAGAATTCCATGGACGGGGTGCCTGGCAGGCTACAGTCCACGGGTTTGCAAAGAGTCAGACATGACTTAGCCACTAAATAACAACAGAGAAAGCGGCACAGGCAGGATTTGAAGCAGGCAGTGTAGCCCCAGAGCCCACACCCGTTCCAGCACTCAGCAGTCCTGCTGCGCACATGCGCGAGGCTTGCTTTCCCCCGTCAGCCCGAGGATGAACCAGCAGGGGAAGCTTTGTGCAGAGAACTATGGACCGTGTCCCGGAGGATACTCTTTCTGTAGGAGAATGACCTGATTCCATTGACGTTTTAGGAAGAGCACCCAGACAGGAGTTTGAAAAACCCAAGTGGAAAGATAGAGAGACCAGGAAGAGCTAGTGCATCCATTGAGAAGAGAAATTATGAAGGTCTGAACTAAGGCAGGAGCTGTTTAAATGAAAAGTGCACTATGGTTCTGTAAGATGAGGAACCATAGGGGAAGTGAGGTGAGGGGTATAAGGGAATGCTTTGTAGTATTTTTGCAGTTTTTTTATATGTCTAAAATTAGCTCAAAATAAAAGGCTTAAAAAATGAAAAAGAAAATATAATGGAAAAACTTGGTGAGAGATGGAACATATGTGTGGAGTTGGGGAGTCGGAGGTGTGAAGAAAAATGACTCATTTCTGCCTTTAGATAATGGGGTAGAAGATGATACCTTTCCTTGAAAAGCAGTTATAGAAGAGTAAGATTCCAGGGGACTGTGAGTTGAAAGCTTCCATTTGCACATGTGCAATTTTGAGGCACCTGGAGTAGGAATGTTGATATTCAGGAGGAGTTTGGTCTGATGATAGGATTGCATTTATCACACTGCATTATATCCAGTTAATTTCATGTCTCTGTGATTCTGAATGTGATAAACGGGAGGGCGGAGACTGCCTTGGTTGTCCTTTGCACCTTTGAGGTCTTGGAGCAGATACTCCATGAATATTTATTGGGTTGAGTTAGACTTTCACCCACAATGGGCCAGGTGCCTCTTCAAAGTCCGTATTATGGCAACAGAGGTAGCTTATGAGTGTCTGGAAGGCACCTCAAGAAAGTGGCAAGAAATTTGTGGGTGATGATCATATACTAGAGCCCTTAGGTTAAATGGGAATTAGAATGACCGAATTACTTACTGAATCGGCAAAATTAACTTCATGAGAAGCTTGCTGGGGTTTGAGAGATGAGGCACAGAGAAGAGGAAGAAACTATCCTTTCCCTCAGAGAATCCATGCACTTGACAGAGGAATAATGAACACTCACAGGAAGTGAGGGCTTCTCTCGTAGCTCAGTCAGTAAAGAATCTGCCTGCAATGCAGGAGACCCGGGTTCGATTCCTGGGTCTGGAATATTCCCTGGAGAAGGGAAATGCAACTCACTCCAGTATTCTTGCCTGGAAAATCCCATCGACAGAGGAGCCTGGTGGGCTACAGTCCATGGGGTCACAAGAGTCAGACAGGACTTAGCGACTAAACCACCATGGCCATAGGAAGTGATTGGATGACAATGTGAAACACTGGGGTGATGTGCTAAAACAGGTGGACGAAAATCAAGGAGTGGATCAGTGTAGCTGAAGTGCTTACAAACGGATCCTAAAAGAAGAAGGTAGGGCCAGTGTAGCTAGAGATGACCCAAGAGCGGAAACAGCTTGAACATTTCAAGTGAGGGGTGAAAGAAGGCCAGGAAACCAAGATGATCACGGGCAGTGGAGAGGCTAGGGAGGAAGCCTAATAATGCACAAGCTTATGATATTTCAGAAAGTCAAATATATAAAATTCCAATTTGTCTTCAGCTCATTTGTCTGTCTCTCAATCTTCCTTATTTTTCTGTTTCAGGTATCGTTCGACTGTTTTATTTTTATAAGGATGGTCTTTACCTCATCAAAGCCATCAATGAATCGGTAAGTTCCTGTTCTTTCATCACTAGCTGGGCCAAAAGCTGTAGCAAATCAAATTTACTTTTAACATGGAGGCAATTACAGCTATCCTAGAGTAGGAAGAAGTAGAGACCTCCCTGGCCAGGGAGCCTCCTCCAGAATATCCATCTGAAAGATCCCTCACCATCAGAGAGTACATACTGAATGCCTTGGATTTATTTACCCTCTTGTCGAGAGAAGAAAATTACTAAGGAACTCCAGTCCAAATTGAGCACCAGATCAACATATCTAACAATGACTTTGTTGTTGTTGTTTAGTTGCTATGTCATGTCCAACTCTTTTGCAACCACATGGACAATAACCAACAAGGCTCCTCTGTCCATGGAGTTCTCCAGGCAAGGACACTGCAATGGATAGCCATTTCCTTCTCCAGACGATCTTCCCAACCCAGGCATCAAACCAATGTCTCCTGCATTGGCAGGCAGATTCTTTACCACTGAGCCACCAGGGAAGTCCTAATAACTACTTACAAGTCCCTAAATTTTCCAGGATGCTTCACATCCTGTTCTCTTATCCATACTCTTCCCTCCACCTAGAAAGCTCTCCTTGTTTCCCTGCCTACTGTGTGTGTCCCTTAAATTGCTCTCATTCCTCAAGACCAGCTCAGACATCCTCTTCTCTGAAATACTTTCCCAAGAGAAGTTGACCTTTCCCTCCTGTGTCACCACCATATTGGACAGAATTTCTATAACAGTGTTTCTCCACCTTCCATACTTATTTGTTTATATGACTGTTTCTTCTCCTAGAGGTAAGTTCCTCGAGAGCACTGGACATGGATCCATATATTTCTTATTCCTAGTACCTTGCCTGCATACTGTAGGTTTTTTAAAGTGTTTTTTAAATTAACAAACCCAAAAAGGAGGAGGTATTGCTAAGAGTATATTTTTAATTGCAGTTTATTTTATAAAAAATATTACTGATGAGCCCAAAGCAATTCAGTGTGTGTGTGGGATGCTGGAATGATGCTGGAATGCTGGATAAACAAATTGAGGGAAGGAATGAAGCTCAACCCTACATCACATCATATATAAAAATTAGAGATGAATTATAGGTTTAACTTTAAAGGGCAAAGACATTATCCTTTTTAAAGAAAATACAGGAAATGGTTTTTGCAACTTTGGGGCAAGCAAAGATTTCTTAGGACATAAAAGGCACTAATTGTAAGAGAAAAAAACTGAAATGGGATTTCATCAAAGAAACTTCTCATGCCTCATGTGAGTGAATGAAAGTCTCTCAGTTTCATCTGACTCTTTGTGACCCCATGGAATTCTCAGTTGCATCTGACTCTTTGTGACCCCATGGAATTCTCCAGGCCAGAATACCAGAGTGGGTAGCTGTTCCCTTATCCAGGGGATCTTCCCAACCCAGGAATCAAACCCAGGTCTCCCGCATTGTGGGCAGATTCTTCACCAGCTGAGCTACCAGGGAAGCCCAAGAATACTGGAGTGGGTAGCCTATCCCTTCTCCAATGGATCGTCCCAACCCAGGAATTGAACTGGAGTCTCTTGCATTGCAGGCGGATTTTTTACCAACCAAGCTATCAGGAAGCTCTCAGGCCTCATGTGATATGCAAAAATTAACTCAAAATGAATCATTTGAGCTATATGAAAAATCAAAAACTATAAAACCTCTAGAAGAAAACATAGGAGCAAGTCTTTGTGACCTTTGTTAAGTACAGGTTTTTTTTAACTACAATACCAAAACTGTATTTCATACAAGAAAAAAAATTGATAAATCAGACTTCGTCAAAACTAAAACCTTCTGTTCTACAAAAGGCACTGTTAAAAGAATAAAAAAGCAAGTTATAGACTAGGAGCAAATAATTGCAAATCACATATCTGATAAAAGACTTGTATCTAGAAGATATAAAGAACTCTCAAAACTCAAAAATAAGAAAAACAACACAGGTTTTTAAAATGAGCAAATATCTTGAAGAAAAAAAAAGTTCACCAAAGAATATATAGAAGGTAAATAAGATGTTCACTACCATTAGTCATTAGGGAAAATGCAAATTAAAATCATGACCTATCACTGCATGTGTACTAGAATGCCTAAAATTGAAAAGACAGATCATACCAAGTGTTGGCAGAACTATGAAACAGCTGGGACTCTCATACACTGCTGGTGGTGAAGACGAGTGCCACAACCACTTTGGCAGTTATTTTTTAAAAAGATGTTAAACGTACACCCACCATATGATGTGGCCATTCCACTCCCAGATATTTGCCTGGGAGAAATGAAAGTATATTTCCATATGAAGATTTGTACATGGACGTTCCTAGCAGCTTTCTTTGTCATAGCCAGAAACCAGAAACGACTCCGCACCCATCAACAAGAAAATGGCTAAGTCGATCTTGGTACATACTGCTCGGCAGTAAAAGGGGATACATATAACAACATGGCTACATCTCAGAATAATTCAGTTCAGTTCAGTTCAGTTCAGTCGCTCAGTCGTGTCCGACTCTTTGCGACCCCATGAATCGCAGCACGCCAGGCCTCCCTGTTCATCACCATCTCTCGGAGTTCACTCAGACTCACATCCATCGAGTCAGTGATGCCATCCAGCCATCTCATCCTCGGTCGTCCCCTTCTCCTCCTGCCCCCAATCCCTCCCAGCATCAGAGTCTTTTCCAATGAGTCAACTCTTCGCATGAGGTGGCCAAAGTACTGGAGTTTTGAAGGCTTTCTTATCTCTTCTTGCTATTCTTTGGAACTCTGCATTCAGGTGCTTATATCTTTCCTTTTCTCCTTTGCTTTTCGCCTCTCTTCTTTTCACAGCTATTTGTAAGGCCTCCCCAGACAGCCATTTTGCTTTTTTGCATTTCTTTTCCATGGGGATGGTCTTGATCCCTGTCTCCCGTACAATGTCACGAACCTCATTCCATAGTTCTTCAGGCACTCTATCTATCAGATCTAGGCCCTTAAATCTATTCCTCACTTCCACTGTATAATCATAAGGGATTTGATTTAGGTCATACCAGAATAATTAGGCTGAGTGAAAGAAGTCTGACAAAAAAGAATACATATATAGTGTATGATCCCATTTCTATAAAATTCAAGAAGATACAAAACTAATCTAGGGACAGGGAACGCCAGTTTTTGCCTGGGGTAGGTTGGGAGGGGGTGGAAGGAAGGCTTACAAAGGGGCGGGAGGAATGGATATGTTCCTTATCTTGATTGTGGTGCTGGTTTCAAGGGATCTATATATGTCTAAACTAATCAAAATGTACAGTTTAAATATGTGCAGTTTCTTATGTTATTATCATATCCCTAATAAAACGAATTTAAAATGTATGCTCATCAGAAGATGCTGTTGGGACTTCTTGGTAGTGCAGTAGATTGGAATCTGCCTGCCAGTGCAGGGGACACAGGTTTGATCTCTGGTCTGGGAAGATCCCATACGCCGCGGAGCAGCTAAACCACAACTACTGAGCCGGAGCTCTAGAGCCCACGAGCAAATTCTACAACTACTGAGGCACTAGAGCCCATGTTCCACAACAAAAGAAGCCACCACAACGAGAAGCCCACGCACTGCAACAAAGAGTAACCCCCGCTTGCCCAACTAGACAAAGCCCGTGCATAACAATGAAGACCCAGCACAGTCAAAAATAGATAATTAAAAGATGCTGTTAGAGTTTAATCAGTATTAGGGGCAGAGAGTGGACCCCAGAGAGCTCTGAGAAACCCCACTGCCACCCTGCCCAGTGACCCTATACTATAAAATGTCCAAACTCATCATGTAAATATGTCCAAGCTCATCAAGTTGTACCTTTAATATCTGTGCCTTTGTGAAGTTGCTCAGTCATGTCCGACTCTTTGTAATCCCATGGACTGTAGCCTACCAGGCCCCTCCATCCATGGAATTTTCCAGACAAGAGTACTGGAGTGGGTTGCCATTTCCTTCTCCAGGGGATCTTCCCAACCCAGGGATTGAACCCAGGTTTCCCGCACTGCAGGCAGACACTTTACCATCTGAACCACCAGGGAAAACTGTTTTTAAATTTTATGTAAAAAGAAATGTCTTTAAAAAAAGATACAAGGAATACTCATCAACTCGTTTCAGAACTGTGACCAGCAGAACCGTGATATCTAAACTTGACAGGGACATTATATAGAAAGTAATGTTAGTGAATTACAACACACCAATAGTGTTTAAAAAATTAATTCATAACATATATATCTTTTAGGGACTTCATTATTGCCTTTGGAAGTTGCTAGGGTACAAAGTGTGTATTCTGAAAACTCATCAGCGAGAGCATCAAGCTTTTCTCTTGACTTTCCCACATAGACCATACTTCTGGATAATCGAATCAATGATGACAGAAAAAATGGAGAGATTTTCTTTATAGAATTCTAACAAACGTGGATTCCCTGATAGCTCAGTTGGTAAAGAATCCACCTGCAGTGCAGAAGACCCCAGTCCAATTTCTGGGTTGGGAAGATCCCCTGGAGAAGGGATAGGCTACTCACTCGAGTATTCTTGGGCTTCCCTTGTGGCTCAGCTGGTAAAGAATCTGCCTGCAATGCGGAAGACATGGGTTTGATTCCTGGGTTGGGAAGATTCCCTGAAGAAGGGAAAGGCTACCCACTCCAGCATTCTGGCCTGAGAATTCTATGGAATATATAGCCCAGGGGGTCACAAAGAGTCAGACATGACTGAGTGATTTTCACTTTTAATTTCAACAAATGTGGAAGGAATGATAGAACTAGACTATCTCAATTTTTAGCCATTTTGCAGAGGAATGATCTAGATCATTACATCAGTGCTAATGGGGAACTTTATAATTGATGAGCCAGGGTGACACCTGTTGTCAGTGATCAATGTGAACTTTATTTAAAGAAAGACAAGCTAGCTATTATGAGGCTCCTGGTGTGATGCTGGAGGGAGACACAGAACACCTGTGTGGTATGCTTGCCTTTTGTTTTAATTGTACCTAAATCTAATCAAACCTCTCGATCTGGTTACTGGTTTATAGGAAATACAAGGGATCCCAAGGTTATATTAAATAATGCCATGGGATGCAATCAAGTCCAATCCAGAAAGTGAAAAGATCCATAGGACAAGTGACCTGATTTATTCAACAGAAAAATGGCAAAAAGAAAAACCAATGAGGTAACAGTTATAAATCAAAAGAGACTTAAGAGATAAATTAACTAAATGTACTACATAGACTTTATTTGAATCCTGATTTGAACAAACCAATTGTGGAGAGACACTTATGAGACAACTGAGGAAATTTGAAAACATACTGGCTAGTAAGTGATATTAAAAAGTTAGGATTAATTAAATAAAAATGTTTAATGAAGTCAGGAGGTAATAAAATAAGATTTCCCATATATTATAGCTGATGAAGTTGAGTAATGGGTACACAGGGTTCATTATACTATTTCCTGTCTTCACGTGCATTTGAAATTTCTATAAAACCTACAAGTTGATATTAAAATATATAAATAAAAATGTTTTAAAAATGACCATACTACCCAAGACAATCTACAGATTCAATGCAATCCCTATCAAAACACCAATGGCATTTTTCACAGAACTAGAATAAATAATTTAAAAATTTGTATGGAAATACACAAAAGACCCCAAATGTCAAAGCAAGTTTGAGAAAGAAGACCAGAGCTGGAGGAATCATAATTCCTGCCTTTATACTATACTACAAAACTACAGTAATCAAAACAGTAGGTACTGGCATAAAAACAGACACATCAGTCAACTAAACAGGATAGAAAGCCCATGCAATCATGGTCAGTTAATCTGTGACAAAGGAGGCAAGATTATACAATGGAGGAAAGATTATACAATGGCAGTCTCTTCAATAAGTGGTGCTGGGAAAACTGGACAGCTACATGAAAAAGAATGAAATTCAAACATTCTCTAACACTTATACAAAAACAAACTGAAAATTATACATATATACATACACACAATGGAATACTACTAAGCCATAAAAAGAATGAAATTTTGCCATTTGCTGCAACATGGATGGATTTGGATGGTATTGTGCTAACCTAGATAGCATATTCAAAAGCAGAGACATTACTTTGCTAACAAAGGTCCGTCTAGTCAAGGCTATGGTTTTTCCAGTGGTCATGTATGGATGTGAGAGTTGGACTGTGAAGAAAGCTGAGTGCCGAAGAATTGATGCTTTTGAACTGTGGTGTCGGAGAAGACTCTTGAGAGTCACTTGGATGACAAGGAGAGCCAACCAGTCCATCCTAAAGGAGATCAGTCCTGGGTGTTCATTGGAAGGACTGATGCTAAAGCTGAAACTCCAGTACTTTGGCCACCTCATGCGAAGAGTTGACTTATTGGAAAAAACTCTGATGCTGGGAGGGATTGGGGGCAGGAGGAGAAGGGGACAACCGAGGATGAGATGGCTGGATGGCATCACCGACTCGATGGACATGAGTTTGGGTAAACTCCGGGAGTTGGTGATGGACGGGGAGGCCTGGTGTGCTGTGATTCATGGGGTCACAAAGAGTCGGACACGACTGAGCGACTGAACTGATGCTAAGTGAAAAAAGACAAATATTGTATGATATCACTTTTATGTGGAATCTAAAAACTATAGCAAACTAGTTAATATGACAAAAAAGAAAAAACCAAGAAACAGACAGATATAGAGAACAAACTAGTACTTAGAAGGGGTACGGAGAAGTAAGGAGTAATATAGGATTACAGAATTAAGAGATACAAACTGTTATGTCTAAAATGAGCTACAAGGATATTTTGAACAATATGAGGAATATAGCCAATATTTTATAATAACTATAAATGGAGTATACACTTTAAAAATTGTGAATCACTATACTGTACATCAAATATACTTCCATTTTTAAACAAGAAAGTGAAAGAGAAACCAAATGTTTAAAACTCCCTCTCCTTAAATAACTTAGGGGGCTTACTAGCCTAATTCTTCTAGGCACCTAATTTTGCTAGTCTTAGAGTCCCTGAAAGGTATAACACATCTGTATACACTGAGTCTTTTTCACCTTGCTGAAAATTCAAGCAGGTTTCATACTAGGGTTCCATTCAGTCTCCACTTGATATGGACTGAATATTTTTGTTCCCCTAAAATTCATGTTGAAATTCTGATCCCCAGTGTGGGAGGCGATTAGGGCATGAGGGCAGAGTTCTCATGAGTGGAATTACAGCCCAAGAGAGCTCCCTCAACCCTTCCACCACATGACACAGAGGTGGCAGGTGGTCCATGAGCCAGGAAGCTAGGTCTTAGCAGACCCTTAGTCTGCCAGAAATCATTGGAAATCATGGATCGTGAGAAATAGATGTTTTTTATGAGCCAAATCAGACTATGGCCATACTGTAGCTGAGACAGAGCCTTTTTTTCAAGCAACTGACCAGAGTTTTCATTGTCATGTAGAGCTCTTTTCAACATATTTTGAAAAGAGCTCATGGGTCTGTAGGGTTTGCAACCTGACCAGGAGATCAGATAGTATGAAGTCACTGCAAATGATCAGGAGTATTTATGAAACCAGGAAATAAGTCCAAAATCCTTTAGATGGAAAATTGAGTTCTACTTTACATGCAATCTTGTCCAATTCCTATACAAAAATGGAAAGTCTGAAGCAATTTGAGGCATCTTTTTATGCCTCAATCTTTAGAAGGATTTTTTTCCTGATGTGAACTACAAAAGGCCCTGAAATACACTCTCCTCTATCATCAGGCTGAACTTATTCTATCAGCTTCTCTCTTCTTTTTAGGAGGACGCCAGCAAGCAAACCACCTGTATAAAGATGGAAATTTCTAAAGGAGGGAACTTTGCAGCCTTGCTCCTACAAGGTAAGACTAACCAAAGCCTCTTCAGAAGATCCACATTTCCAGTATCTTCCAGATAATCACTTTCCCCAAAAAACATTTTACTTTTAAAAATAATTTTATTTATTTATTTTTGGATGTGCTGGGCCTTTGCTACTGTGTGTGCTCTTCTATAGTTTTGAAGAGCAGGGGCTCCTCTCTAGTTGCAGTGCGTGGTCTTATTGTGGTGGGTTCTCTTGTTGCTAAGCACGGACTCTAGGATGTGCTGGCTTCGGTAGTTGCAGGATGTGGGCTCAGTAGTTGCAGCTCCCAGGCTCTGGAGTGCAGGCTCGGTGGTGTGGTGCTCCTTACCACAGGAGCTTAGTTGCTCCTTACCACATGGGATCCTCCCAGACCAGGGATCAAACTCGTGTCCCCTGCATTGGCAGGCAGATTCTTTACCACTGAGCCAAGGGAAGCCCTCCAACCCTTTTATTTAGAAATAATTTACAAAAGAGTTGCAAGGATATGATTGAGTTACCTTATATCCTTCACCCAGTGTCCCTAATACCAACATTTAATATAATCATGGGACATTTGTCAAAATTAAGCAAATAACGTTGGTATAATACAATAAACTACAGATTTTTTGTTTTTCAGATTTTGCCAGTTTTTTCCTAGATAATTTTTTTGGCTCCAAGGTACAATCCAGGATATCATATTGTATTCGGTCATCGTTTGTTTACACTGTACCTATATTTGTGATGTCTTACCTTGGTCTTACCTTGTTTTTCATGACCTCGACGCATTTGAGGAGTACCAGTCAGGTATTTTGTGCAATGGCCCTGATTTTCAGTTTGAAGTTTTCCTCATAATTCAAACTGGGCTTAAGGATTTGGGGGAAGATCTCACAGAGGTGAAATGCTCTTTTCATTGGATTATACTGGGGGGTATGTGATAGTACCACTGCTGATGTTAACCCTGATCATTTAAAGTGACCTGCCAGCTTTCTCCACTGTTGAGCGACTGTTTTTCCCTTTCTATGCTCTAGGTCCAGACCACACTCGAGGGGAGAGAATGTGAACACCATTTTCTGGATGTGGGATGATCAGAGAATTTTGAGACCTATGTTGAAACCTCCACAGTGACTGATAAACATTTAGGGGGAGATACTTGGAGATTACGGGGCTTCCCTGGTGGCTCAGAGGGTAAAGCGTCTACCTGCAATGCAGGAGACCCGTGTTTGATCCCTGGGTCAGGAAGATCTACTGGAGAAGGAAATGGCACCCCACTCCAGTACTCTGGCCTGGAAAATCCCACGGATGGAGAAGCCTGATAGGCTACAGTCCATGGTGTCGCAAAGAGTCAGATACGACTGAGCAACTTCACTTTCACTTTTCACTTGGAGATTATGCAATGTCCTGTTTGTCATTAAAGTTTTGCCCACCAGTTTTAGCATTCAACATTGGATCTTGCTTGGATATTCCTGTGGTAATAGAAAGTATTTTATCCAAATGATTATTAGCTTAACATTTAACTTTTAAATAATTAGACATTTGGCGTCTCGGCCTCTATTTAGATTCTTGCCCCAGGTCCCTCAGATGTTAGGCACTAGAGAAAGATGCATATTTTGTAATGCTTTATGTACCAAAGGAAACTTTTGTACTATCTGTAGTAGTTTCTTAGGGCTGTTATAGCAAAGTACCATAAACTGGCTGGCATAAAATTACAGACATTTATTCCCCCACAGCTCTGGAGTCCAAAAGTCTGAAAACAAGATGTCTATATGATTACTTTTTTAAGGAAACATTTAGCCAGAATCCCATTCTAGGAAAGTAACTTTTCCTGGGTTGGCAGGTATTCAGTACAGAAGCTGAGCATGTTTCTTTGACAAGATAAAGTGCTCACAGCCACCCCATGGGTTGTCATCTCCTCAAATATTGGTCAGAAGAGTTCTCTTGAGGCCTCTCTCACAATTCAGTTGTAGCCCTTTATCAGCCATACCCCTCTCAGTTACTGATTCTGTATATGCCACTTTCCTCCCCAGGTAGGAATAGCTGTAACACAAAACATCAGTGGAATTTATCATTTGGAACCTAGAAAGCATGGGGACCAGGCAGCGTGGACAGTCAGGTTAAAACTGTTACACAGGCGCAGTGAGGGTGAGAAGCCCATCTCCAGTTAGAGGCAGTGGCCTGGAGAGAGGAGCTCAGGGCTCTCTGCGAGTGAGGACTGGCAACAATCGCTACAGAACCACGTCTCCTTCCGTTTGTCAAAGTTGCTGTTCCGAAGGTGCCTACTGGCCTCTGTGCCAGTGGTTCTGAGAAGATGGGCCGTTTCTCTGACGAAACTCATTGCCCGCTTGCAGTTGCTCAACGGTTCCTTGATTTCCCAATGCAGGAGCCGGGGACATTTGGCTGGATGTGTATAAGCTGCCCAAGGAGTCTTGGGTCAAGGAAGTGCAGTACCCCCAACTCGCCGTAAATACAAAGAAAAAAGTCAGACAGCAGCTGCAATTGGTAGGTAACACCTGTCTTCAACTGATATGTTCCTCCCTGCCCACATCTAGCGCACCTCCTCCTTGCAATTTCAAGATGAAGCAGCCCGTCTGGAGGCTGTAAGACAGGACAAGAGGCACCCTGGCCTGTGTCTCTCAAGTCAGTTTGCTTCGGTTAAAATAAGATGGTTAAAAAGCTGAGGGGTCTTAAATGGTGGAACGTGGTATCTCTCTCATCCGGGAGTTGCCTCTCCACCAAGACCACTCCCAGGCATTTCTCTGGGAGAGTGGTGTTTTTTTGTTTTTTGGGGTTTTTTTTGCTCTGACTAATAGATATTTTTTTCCCCCTCCTGGGCTGAAATAATCCTTCTGCGTCTCTCCACTACACTCTCCAGATTATGGTATAAAGGAGTTGTTCTAAATATATAGGAATATATGTATTCTTCATATTATTCTTAGAAGGTAGATAGAACTCTACTATTTCAGTTTAATTATACGTGATCTCTGGGAATCATGCCATCTCTTTAAAATACAATATTTAAGCAAAAAAGATTTTAAGACAATTTTCTCACCTACCTGACGTGTAGTTATTATATATTTTGACTGCATTGTTTGTGGCGTGTAGGACCTGAGCTCTCTGACCAGGGATCGAACCCATGCCCCCCGGCAGTGGACGTGCACAGTGCTAACCACTGGACCACCAGGGAACTCCCAAAGTGTACTTACTATTTTTTTTAATCAACAACAACAAATATCAATTGAGGACGCCTTTAAACATATTGTGCTATGTGCTATAAAGTGTTAGTGAAATTAATCTACAAGACCAAAATTGAGACTCACATTCAATGCCAAGTACATTGAGTGGCTTTGAATAAATGCCCTTTTTCTCCAGTGAATGTCTTCGTAGCAAGGTGTGATTTTTTTGTATCTCTGGGAGAGTTACTGGCCCAGAGACATTCCTCCTCTAAACTCTTACAGAATCTATTCTTGTGCCTCTCTGACACTTCTCATATACTATCCTGTTGTACATGAAGGTTTTTCCTCCTAACTAGATGCCGAATTTCTAGGCTGTTGTACCTTCTGCTTCTTCTTGTCGACTATCCCCATGGCATCCTACTCAGTGCCCAACAGATACATTTTTTGAGAGATTAACTTATTATCCAAGTGGGAAAAGCACCTTAGAATGGGGGTGATTTGTCACCATAATTCACTCAGTTTCTATACACTGGGAGTTCAGTTCAGTCGCTCAGTTGTGTCCGACTCTTTGCAACCGCATGAATTGCAGCATGCCAGGCCTCCTTGTCCATCACCAACTCCCGGAGTTCACTCAGACTCACGTCCATCAAGTCTGTGATGCCATCCAGCCATCTCATCCTCTGTCGTCCCCTTCTCTTCCTGCCCCCAATCCCTCCCAGCATCAGAGTCTTTTCCAATGAGTCAACTCTTTGCATGAGGTGGCCAAAGTACTGGAGTTTCAGCTTTAGCATCATTCCTTGCAAAGAATACCCATGGCTGATCTCCTTTAGGATGGACTGGTTGGATCTCCTTGCAGTCCAAGGGACTCTCAAGAGTCTTCTCCAACACCACAGTTCAAAAACATCAATTCTTTGGTGCTCAGCCTTTTTCACAGTCCAACTCTCACATCCATACATGACCACAGGAAAAACCATAGAAGCAATCAACTAATGCCAGTTACAGTGGTAGCTCTTGTACTATGAATTATATTTAGAGTTACTTATAAATCATAATTATCAACATCACTGACATAGTTTGTCAATCAGAAATATTCACTTTAACTTAGATTTTTGTAATAGTCTCCTAGATGACCCCTTCCCTTTTACTCATAGTCTGTCTTAATGTCACTAATGATTTCTTGTTTCCCGAAATAGGTTTTAAGATCCTAGAGAACGGGTATCATGTATTAAAATCCTGCAGGCCAGAGGACCACAAAAATACTGGCCCTCCATGACTATGGGGATGAGTTCACATCTCACAAGAATAATTGAAGGGAAGAAGGAGCAACTCAAAAAATTAAAGGAAGAAGGGGAGCATATACCAAACCCATCATGAATTAATTTCTCATTTTTCTCCCCAGAACACTCCTGATTCTGTGACTGCAGATAGTTTAGATATGGTAAGAAACTTTAAAGAATATCTCCAAAGAGATTTAACTTGCATGTTAGAAATTTTTATTTTGATTTTAAAGGTACCTTAAATGTCAAATATATTAATAAAATATTCTTACCAGGGCATTGTTTTCAGATTCTCTGTGATTTGATCTTGTGCCTCATTGTCTTGAAGATGGCTCCCTATCCTTGAGGATCATTGACCCAAGTCATTTGTTCAGGGGTGGGTTTCCCTGAGATAGGGACCCTACCAGTGTTTTCACATGGCCACGGACTTTCGTAAAATTGGAAAAAGTAACATGTTTTAACCATAATCACTTAAGACCACCACTATCTCTTCTCACTCAAACTTCCTCTCTGTCACAATAGCCCCCAAACTGAGTTGTATTAGGTGGCCATAGGCACTTTGTATTCTCTTTCTTACAGAGACCCCTTAATCATATATACTTCAGGCCCCATAGAATCCAACTTGCCTCTGCCAGTGTAAGCAGCCCAATCCACCAAACTGATGTTTGGGGGGTTTTGTTCTATTTTGGTGTTGGAGGTCACGTTTGTATTGGGATACAGCGGAGCACAGACTGGCTTCCCTGGAGCTTCATGCCTCTGCCTCTGAGGCACAGAGCACACCATGCTTTCCAGAGGCTTAGCTCTTGGGATTCAAGCCTATCAAAAGAGAAATGGTGAACTTCCAAATGGAAGTCTCTCTCCAGAGGCCTTTCCTTTATCCCTTTTAAAATAACGTTTTGTCTCAAATTATACAAATGCTATGTGAACACATCGCTTTGGGAAGAACCAAGTAATGCAGACTCAGCAGCCCTCTCCAGAGATCATCACCATTATTAGCTTGGTGTGTGTTTTCTATAGGCCTTTAGTATATAGTTTGATTCAGATATCAGTTTATTTTGAAAAATATAATTTCATTTTATGGGAATTTTCTTCTATATGAGTGGCATCATACTATATAGATTTTCTTATGAACTTGCATTTTTATACTAACCAACTTATTGGCAAAGTTTTGCAATGTCAAACAAACCTACTTTGTTCTTTTGACATCCTCTGTTCTATTCCTACTAAAGATGTACCGTAGTTTATTTGGTTGTTTATCCACTGATGTTATTGAAGGTTTTCCTAACTTGTGGCTTTTATATAATGCAGTGAAAATCTTTGTAAACTCTTCTTTGTGTACCTGAGTGCTTCTGAAGGATGTGTGCAATTTTAGTTTCAATATAGATCCTATTAAATTGTCCTCCAAATATGACATGACAATTTACATTCATTCAATTTCTCCACAACCTGGTTAACCTTGATATTATTAATTAATTTTTTGTGCAAATTGATGAAACAAAATAGTGTCTCATGTTAATTTTCATTAATCTCCTCATATTTTTATTGGCTATTGAGGTTTTATCTTCTGTGAATTGCCTGTGAATTTTTTGCCTATTACATATTTTCTTCCAATCTGTTGTTTCCCTTTTTTACTTTATGTGCTTTTCTGTTGTAAAGACATTTTAGATTCTGTTATAGTCAGAATTTTTAACCTTTTCTTAACAGCCATTGCACTTAAGAAGGCTTTCTCTATCTCAAGATTATAAATAAATTCTCCTGTACTTTCTTCTAATACTGACATCCTAAAGGTGATCAGTCCTGGGTGTTCATTGGAAGGACTGATGCTAAAGCTGAAACTCCAATACTCTGGCCACCTCAGGCAAAGAGTTGACTCATTGGAAAAGACCCTGATGCTGGGAAGGATTGGGGGCAGGAGAAGAGGACGACAGAGGATGAGATGGCTGGATGGCATCACCAACTCGATGCACATGAGTTTGGGTGGACTCCGGAGTTGGTGATGGACAGGGAGGCCTGGCGTGCTGCGATTCATGGGATCACAAAGAGTCAGACACGACTTGAGTGACTGAACTGAACTGAACCAAGCACTAAGACCTTAGGAACTTCACAACGTAATATAGGCATTTAGTGCTATAAAGTAATAGCACTAAGTAATGCTAAGTAATAACATCTAATGCTTTAGTTGCTTCCTTCAAATTTTGATATTTTGTTTTCATTTTTGAAAATACTTCCTAATTTGCGTTTTTTAACTTCTTTTTTGAAACCAGTGGATTATTTTTGAAACATGTTATTTAGTGTCCATATCCTTGAGATGTTCTAGATATCTCTTTTTTTTTTTTTTTTTTTTTCTAACTGAATTCATAAGTAATAACATCTAAGTAATGCTTTAGTTGCTTCCTTCAAATTTTGATATTTTGTTTTCATTTTTGAAAATATTTCCTAATTTGCGTTTTTTAACTTCTTTTTTGAAACCAGTGGATTATTTTTGAAGCATGTTATTTAGTGTCCATATCCTTGAGATGTTCTAGATATCTCTTTTTTTTTTTTTGGTTTCTAACTGAATTCTGTTATGATCAGAGAACATACTTCATATAATTTAAAACCTTTCAAATTTATTAAGACTTGTTTTATGCCCCAAATATGGTTAATTCTGTTAAGTATTCTATGTGCACTTGAAAAGAACATACAGTCGGTTGTCACCGGTCCAAGTTATTCAAGTCTTCTATATCCTTACCGCTTTCCCCTCTATATTCTTACTGATTTTCTGTCTGCTTATCCTATCAATTATTGAGGGAAGAGTGCTGAAATCTATGAGATTGTAGGTTTATTTCTGCTTTCACACTAAGAATTTTTGCTTCATGTATTTTGAAGCCCTGTTATTAGCTGCAAGAAACATTTAGAATTTTATATCCCCTTGAGAATTGACCATTTTATCTTTATTCAATGACCCTTTGATCTCTGGTAACATTTTTTGCTCAGAAATCTATCTTGTCAGACATTAATATAGCCACCTCAGCTTTCTTTTGATTAGTTTATAAGATATATTTTTTATATATTTTTAAAATCTTTATATTTAAGATAAGTTTCTTTTTGATAGCATATCATTAGGTCTTGTCTTTTTAATCTAATCTGTCAAACTCTATCTATCTTTTAATTGGGGTTTTTAGGCCATTTAGGCCATTATATTTAATGTGATTTTTGATGTATTTATATCTAAATCTACCACTTTGCTGTTTGGTTTCTATTTGTCCCACCTGTTTTTCTTTCTTTTTCTTCTTTTTTCACCTTCTTTCAAAATGAGTGTTTCTAATGATCCTGTTGTATCTCCTTTGTTGGCTTATTATCTGTGCTTTTTCCTTATTGTAGGATACGAGCATTTCTTTTAGAGGAGATGTTAAGTTGAGTCTTCCAGTTCAAATAATGAAAATCAAACCACCCAAACCAATTACAGGTACGTATAACTCCATGAATACTGTCTTTCCTTTTGCCATTGATTAATTAGTTTTTTCTTTCTCTGTCTTTCTCCACATTTTTCATTGATTAGCAGCAATATCTGATTTACAAGTCATAGGCTCTGGGACCTAAAGATTAAAAATATAAATGTTACAAGGATATAATTAACTAAAAAAATTGGGGCATCAGGAAAGAGACACCTTTCCTGAGTGCTGGTGGGGTTCTCTCATTCCTACATTCCTGTGTTACTTCATTCACCAGTATTTGCTGAGGGCCAATAATGCACCAGGCACAAAGATGAGTAAGACACATCTCCCGTGCTCTAGAAGCTGCTGGTGAACAAAGGGAGAACAGGAGGAAACCATCATAGCAGGATTCGATTAAGTGCAGCAGTAGGGAACATCTAGGACCATAAAAACGTAGAGGAAGGAGTAACTAACTCTGCCTGGGGAGTAGGTACAGGCTGTTTCAGAAGAAGGAACATTTGAGAAGGTTTTAATAATTAAGTGGGAGTTGGCTAAGAGGACCAGAGGGTAAGTCCACACTTTAGACAGAGGACATACAGTCTATCCTCTCAATATTCACACATGACCTTGGAGATATACCTACAAGGATGTTTACTGCAGTGCTATTTATAGAGGCATAAGACTAGTGAGGTAAATCTGGTACACTCAGAGTACTTTGCAGCCATTAAAAACAGAGACCAGTGCAAAAGACCAAGAACAGACAACTCACTCTCATAGAATAACATGGTGATATGATTTCTCCATCAAGATTTATTACAAAGCCACAGTAATTAAAATAAGGTAGAAAAAGAGACAAGTGACTAATAGATGGAAACATATATATAAAATATAGAAATAGTTGATAGAATATAGTAGATTTAAAGATTAGATGAAAAACACAGGATCGAGAGGGCAGGACAGAGTTAGGCCAAAATGGACCCTTGATATCTGATGAAGGTGGTGCTACAGAGCAGTAAATGGTCATTTCAGTAAGTGGTGCTGGTTGTCCATATGGCCCCTGCCTCACATGATATACAAAATTAAATTCCAGATGAATCATAAAAGTTAATATGAAAGATAAAGCAATAAAACTTTTAGAAAATAATATAAGGCAATATCTTTATGACCTCTGGGTAGGGAAAGACTTTAGACCAAAGACAAAAAGTACTTATGATAAAAGAAAAGTTGATAAGTCTGACTATATTAAAATTAAGGACTTCTAATCATCCAAGTACATCATTAACAGCATGAATGAGCAAATTATGTATCGGGAGAAGGCATTTTCAAAACACATAAGACTTATGAATGGTCCATATCCAGACTCTATTAAGAATTCCTACAGATTGTTAGGAAAAAGACAGGTAATTTGGTATAAAATAGGTAAGAGATTATTCAAATGGCCGATAAGCATATGAAAAGATGTTCAGCATAGTCAGTTGCCAGGGAAAGGCAAATTAAAACCATAATGAGAGAAGAAAAAAAAAAAAACATAATGAGATACAACTTAACACCTACCAGGATGGATAAAATTAAAAGATATT
This sequence comes from Cephalophus harveyi, assembly GCA_006410635.1. NCBI lineage: Eukaryota > Metazoa > Chordata > Mammalia > Artiodactyla > Bovidae > Cephalophus > Cephalophus harveyi. Next base: position 262,001 of record SJYT01008629.1, on the reverse strand, counting down.
GATTATAAACAGATCTGCACACACACTGCAAGGTGTTTTTCTAACAAAAGGAGTAAGGAATAATTCTGCTAATAAAAAACGATGATATTGTTTAAAAATAAATAAATAAAAGATATTGATCATACCAAGTTGGTGAGGATGTGAAACAATCAAACCTCCCATACATAGATAGCAATGAAAATAAGTACAACCACCCTGGAAAACAATTTAGTGTTAGTGTTAAAGAAAGGTTATATCCTTTGACCCAGCATTTACACTGGGTAACCAACCATATCAGTTTGTCTGGGACTAAGGGATTTCCCTGGACATGGGGCTTTTGGTGCTAAAACTAGGAAACTCCTGCACAAACCAGGATGAGTTAGTCACCCTGCTTCTAGATGTATTCCTGATTGGCTTGAAAGTAAAGGCATTTCAGGAAGAATGTACAGGAATAATAATAATGGCATGATTTCCAATAACCACAAGCCATGAAACAACTGAAAATCCATCAACAAAAGAACATATAAATAAACCTTAATATATGTATATATTTCCCACCCAATGGAATACTATAGAGCAACGAAAAGGAACAAACCACAAATGTACTCAACAAAATGGATAAATCTCACAACATTAAGCAAAAGAGGGCACATATAGAATTGATACTGTATAATTCCACTGTGTACAGCTCAAAAATCAGGCAAAACAAAGCTATAGTGTTTAGATGCATATTTAGGTAGCATAAAAGTAACATAAATGTCATGAAGTGATTACCTAAAAGCCAAGAGAATTGCTGCTTTTCTCAGGGGGTTATGACTGCAGCAGGGTCCTTGGGAAGCCTTTAGTAGGGAGATGTGATAATCTGTTTCTTGACCTCAGGAGAGACAGATGTTTTCTTTAGCATAATTTATTAAGATGTATTTAAAGGAAAAGATACATTTTTATGCTCCTTTCTGAATGTGTTATGGTTCACAACAAGGAAAGGGTTTAATAAATGCAAATAAGCAACAAACAATGAAGATCTGTAGTACTGAAATAAAGAGATCTCCCAAGATATTTCATTAAGTCAAAATGCAAAACAAACCAAAAAACAAAATGCAAGAGGTGTAGGATATAACAGCAATTCTCAAACTTTAGCTGGATCAGACTCATTTGGAGGATTTATAAAAACCCAAATTGCTGGGCCCTACCCACAGCGTTTCTGTTTCATTTCTAACCCTGCTGATCTGGGACCACATTTCAAGAATTGCTAGTTAATATATGTTATCATTTGTCTTAAAAAATACATACAAATGTACATGTAATACATATAATAATATATATTATACTATGTACATTATATAATGTAGTAATATGCTGCCATCTGGGGCTTCTCTGAGGGCTCAGATGGTAAAGAGTCTAACTGCAGTGCAGGAGACCTGGGTTTGATTCCCTAGGTCAGGAAGATTCCCTCGAGAAGGAAATGGCAACCCACTCCAGTGTTGTTGCCTGGAGAATCCCATGGACAGAAGAGTTTGGTGGGCTACAGTCCAGGAGGTCGCAAAAGAGTCAGACACAACTGAGCAACTAACACACACATGCTGCCATCTAGAAGGGTTCTGTTTCTAGAAAGTTGTACAAGAACAGATAACAATGGTTGCCTCTGGAGAACGGGACTTGGGGCCCTGTGGAACCTCCTGGGCACCTTCCAAAGAGTAAAAGAGTTCTGAAAATTAGGGTTCATGCCCAGAAAATAGATTGCCTAGGTTTACTGTGGGTCTGCATGTTCAGTCGCTCAGTCATGTCTGACTCTTTGTGACCCCATGGACTATAGCAACAGCAGGCTCCTCTGTCCAGGAGATTTCCCAGGAAAGAATACTGGAGTGGGTTGTCATTTCCTCCTCCAGGGGATATTCCCAACCCAGGGATCGAACCTGTGACTCCTGCATTGGCAGGTGGATTCTTTACCACTTGAGCCACCTGGGAAGTCCCCACTGTGGATTTAGGAGCAGATGAGAAAGAAGGAAATGAAAGGTTATTGGGAAGGAGAATGATAAAAATGATTGGCAGAGAAAGGAGAATTTTTAAAGGAAGGCGGTTGGATCAGTGTAAGCAGAGGAGGAGGCTGGGATTGTGTATTGAGGGTCCTCAGCCACGACTGAATAATGCGAGTGACTGGAAGGTTTGGGGCCTTGCCTGGCTGGAGAGACAGCAATGGTGATCTAAGGTCTCTAGTGACATTGTGAAATTTCCCTGGCCTCTGGACATTCTGTAGTCTGGAAACAGGAAACAACAGCAGGATGGAGATGGAGGAGTGGGAGGAGTGAGAGTAGCTGCCCTTCGCCTGTGCTCCGTGAGCCAGTGGAATAGGAGGGAGGCCGGGGAGAAGGCTGAACACCTGGGCAGAGCAAGCACAGACTTCTGAGAAAGAGGGATTCTGCAGGAAACCGGGAAGCACAGAGGAGGAGGGAGAAACAGGAAAGAGGACCTCAGATGGTTTAACCAATGCTGGGATATTTTCAACCTAGGTACCACATTTAAGAGCCCCCTGGAAGCCTTTGCAAAGATAGCGGGCTGCCGCGGGCTGGGCTCTGGGCAGAATCACTACATCAAGGCGAGCCAGTGGGAGAAGCGGGAGGCAATCTTAAAAGCCACCTACAAGAAGTCCCTGGATGGGGAATGGGAGCCTGAACCCATCAGGTGAGCCTGGAGGTGGGGGGTGCGGGAGTGAGGCCAGAATGACCCATCCCTGGGAGCTCCTCCTCCGTGGGCACATGCAGAAATCAACCCAAGGCCTAGCAGAAATCAACCCAATTCAGCAGCCTGAATTAATTCAGAGTCTCAAAGCTCTTGATGGTTTGGGGGACTTCTCTGAGAACTTCAGCAAAATCTTTTGAAAAGTTGGATGGAGGTTGTTTAAATATAATGAGAACAAAGGATGATAACATAGATTTTTTAATATAAATTTATTTATTTTAATTGGAGGCTAATTACTTTACAATATTGCACGCGTTTTGCTATACATCGACATGAATCCTCCACGGGTGTACACATGTTCCCCATCCTGAACCCCCCTCCCACTTCCCTCCCCATACCATCCCTCTGGGTCATCCCAGTGCACCAGCCCTGAGCTTTCTGTATCATGCATTGAACCTGGACTGGTGATTCGTTTCACATTTGATATTATACATGTTTTAATGCCATTCTCCCAAATCATCCCACCCTCGCCCTCTCCCACAGAGTCCAAAAGACTGTTCTATACATCTGTGTCTCTTTTGCTGTCTCGCATACAGGGTTATTGTTACCATCTTTCTAAATTCCATATATATGCATTAAGCTAAGTTAAGCTAAGCTAAGCTAAGTTACTTCAGTCGTGTCCGACTCTGTGCAACCCCATAGATAGCAGCCCACCAGGCTCTCCCATCTCTGGGATTCTCCAGGCAAGAACACTAGAGTGGGTTGCCATTTCCTTCTCCAATGCATGAATGTAAAAAGTGAAAGTGAAGTCGCTCAGTCGTGTCTGACTCTTTGCGACCCCATGGACTACAGCCTACCAGGCTCCTCTGCCCATGGGATTTTCCAGGCAAGAGTACTGGAGTGGGTTGCCGTTGCCTTCTCCGATATATATGCATTAGTATACTGTATTGGTGTTTTTCTTTCTGGCTTACTTCACTCTGTATAATAGGCTCCAGTTTCATCCACCTCATTAGAACTGATTTAAAAGAAGGACTAGGCGTCTATGCAGATGAAAAGTAGAGTTTCAGATTTCTTTTTTGGGGGTGGGGTGGGGGGCCATGCAGTACTGCTTACAGGATCTCAGTTGCCTGACCAGGGGTTGAACCCAGATCATGGCAGTGAAAGCACCAAATCCTAACCACTAGACCACCAGGGAACTCCCTATTTTATAATTTTTTTGTATGATAGCATCTCCTTAAAAAAAAAATTGTTTTCCTGATTATCTAGACAACACAGATGATCCTAGAGAGAAAAAGAAAATTGACCACTAATAACATTTTCCTCCACTTCCATCCAGTCTTTCTAAATGTAATATATTAATGTTTAATTGTTAAAACACGCAACTTTCTAATCTCAGTGAGCAGCTAGGCCTCAGTGATTATAAAACTTGAGCCTGAGTCCTTGAAGTATCTGGCGGAGCAGGTTCAGCAGGCAGCTCTCCTCACAACTATTGGAGGTCTCAGAAATGTTCTTGCTTCACATGGGGAGTGAAACCTGTCATCTTGCCGTCACGTGGACCTGAATTTTCTCACTTCACACAAAGTCCCAGGGCTAGCTAGGCCCTAACAGAAACTAAAAAAAAAAAAAAAAAAGTACCAACTTAGTACACCAGGATAGGAGCATTTACACACTTCACCCAAGTCTGCTCATGAAGGGGTCCTCCCCCAGGACAGGAATGGCTCTGCCCATACCGGGTGCTCTTCCTGGCCTGGGTGTAACTCCCACCGCTCTGCCTGTCCAACCCTCGCCAGACTCCAAGGGTCCACACCCACCAGGACCAGCAGATAGAAGATGATTTGCTTCATGGCCCTGAACACCCTGGAAGGTCCTTCTGAACTACTCACTTCTGGTCTTAATACCAAGACGCTGCCAGCACTTCTCTTTGCCAAGGAGTCCGCCACGGCTCTGACCAGTGTCTCTTTCTTTCCCAGTATGGCCACGTTCTACTTCCTCCTTCCCAGTCGCGTAATCCCAATGCCCGTGGGAGTCAAGAGATCCCCAGGTAAAGGAAGGGGAAATGCCACAGGTGGCCATCCCGGGGGAATGCCCAGCAAGCCCTCCTAGAGAAGCTCTGCTCAGCACACCCTGCCTTCCGTGAGGGATTGAGGTGGAAAGTGGGTTGCCAGCTGCAGCTGAATGGTTTCTAGTTACACCTGTGACCCCTGAGCCCAGATTCCTGGATGACGGGCACTGGCACCGTCTTCAGGGTGTGAGCTGCCACAGAGGACAGCGTGCACACATCCCGCCAGGCTGCTTCTAGATTTTTGTTGTTCAGTCTTTTAAGTCACGTCCGCCTCTTTGCAACCCTATGAACTGCAGTGTGCCAGGCTTCCCTGTCCTTCACCATCTCCCGGAGTTTGCTCAAACTCACGTCCATTAAGTCAATGATGCCATCCAACCATCTCATCCTCTGTCACCCCCTTCTCCTGCCCTCAATCTTTCCCAGCATCAGGGTCTTTTCCAATGAGTCAGTGCTTCACATCAGGGGGCCAAAGTACTGGAGCTTTAGCATAGTCTTTCCAATGAATATTCAGGGTTGATTTCCTTTAGAACTGACTGGTTTGATCTCCTTGCAGTCCAAGGGACTCTCATGAGTCTTCTCCAGCATCAATTCTTTGGCACTCAGCCTTTTTCATGGTCCAACTCTCTGGATATGAATTCCTTTCTGTAGAAGATGTTAGTTAAAACATTGATAGCCTAGTGGACAGGAATTTATCTCGAAGATGTGAAAGCAGCTGAGGGGTAGTAGTGACCATCCTCCCTGCACAGGAAGATGAGTTGGCCCCAGGAGTAGCCCTCAGCTGGTAGTTCACCCCTCAGTTGGATGCTGCCCTTTGGCACAAACCATTTCAAACTGACCTCCTCCTGGGCAAACCCCTCCACCCAAATCAGAGTCCACCCAGACTCCTTCCATGACACCCCTTTCCTCTCTTCTTTCCCAGGGCTAGCCTGTGTTCTTGGTGTACACTGGACCGATCATCACAACTTCTTCTTCTATTCACTTAACCGGACGCTGAAGGATAAAGCTGGTACTTTACTGCCAGGATGGGAGTCGCCTAAGCTCAGGGCTCTCAGATTGTGTCCTTCAGCTTAGCCAAGAGCACGTGACTGACAGTCGCGTGGCGTTTAGGGGACCAGAGCTGTGCAGACAGAGTGGGTGGCTTGCTAGCTGTGGTGTGACCCCAAGGCTGTGTCTCTGATCTGCCCTGTTTCTTAAAGATGATGTCCATGGGGACAGAGCCCGTCTGGTTTACAGGGCTCCTTAGGCAGTGGAGGTAAAAAAAGGGGGGCTTGGTTCCAGCCTGTGTCTGCAGTCAGTGTGGTTTCAGGCCAGTCACTTGATGCCCCCAATCCCCCGTTTTCTCCTCCAAAGCAGAAAACCACTCAGTTACCCCATCCTTACGTACTGCACGCATTAGTCGTGAATAGCAAAATCCAGTTTCTCTACGTGAAGGCTCTTTTGAAGTTGAAAGGCACTTAAGAAATATGAGTGGTGGTGGTTTGTTTTTGACAAACTCAGGGAGGCAGTTCCACGAGCAAATTCACTTTGTGTAAATTCCTTGAGCTAACACTATGCTGTCCTTCAGTTATACTCAGAAGTAATGTTTAAAAACTCACAAAGGAAGAATTTCTTTCTTTCCATCCCTCTCCCAGGAAACCTGGCTTCTAATCTCCACTTCTGTACTGACTGGCTCTTGTGACTTTGGGCAAGTCACTTGTTTCTCTGCCTCATTCTGCTCATCTGTAAAAGGCGGGTTCTGATAGGACCCACCTCATAGGATCCCTGTGAGAATTAAATGAAATGGAGCCCGTAAAGTGTCCGCTCCGGTGCTTAGCACCTGCTCATGCTCAGTCCGTCAGTCCTGTGGGACTCTTTTGCGATCGGACTGCAGCCCTCCAGGCTCCTCTGTCCATGGGATTCTGCAGGAGAATACGGAGGTGGATTGCCATTTCCTTCTCCAGGGAATCTTTCCAATGCAGGGATCAAACCCATGTCTCCCGCTTGGCAGGCGGATTCCTTACCACTGACCCACCAGGGAAGCCCCGATCCCTGTTAACTGTAGTATAATAATCATGTAACTTGTTATATTATCCTGAGGAAGGAGACAGCATGGCACAGACAGGAGAGAGAGGGTGAGTTCCGACAGGCAGACCAGTCTGGGTCTCAGGTCGTCCAGGTGGCGGTGATGGTGGGGGCAGGGGTCCGGGGGCTGCCTGGTGAGTGGCGTCCTCACTTCTAGACCCCGAGGGCGTGTGGCCGTGCGCCGCGCCCATCGTGGAGTCTCAGCTCAGTCCCTGCTCTTCCTACCTGGTGCTGGCCTGCGAGGACGGCGTGCTCTCGCTCTGGGACCTGGCGCAAGGTAAGCCCCGCCCCGCCCCGCGCTCCGCCGCTGCGCCTCCGTTACACACCCTGACCTGCCCGGGTTAACACTTCTCCCTTCCGCGCCAGTGCTGACTTGTCCGCTTCCTTGGGTTTGCTTCCCCCACATACTTAGAAGGGGTCCTCCTGAAGGGGGCTCCCTTCTCCCCGTGGGCGTTGGCTATGAATTCCTTTCTGTAGGAAATGTTAGTTAAAACACGGACAGCCTAGTGGACAGGCTGCCTTCACTCTGAAGGATGCTCGCTGCCTGGGTTTTGTTTGGTTTTTCTTCTGGTTCTGCTGGGTTTTTACTGCAGCACACAGGCTTCTCTAGTTGTGGCGCGCTCTTGGTTGCCCCGCGGGCTGTAGGATCTTAGCTCCCCAACCAGGGATCAAACCCCACATCTGCTGCCCTGGAAGGTAGGTTCTTAGCCACTGGACCACCAGGGAAGCCCCTCAGTGCTTGGTTTTGCCTCCTGCCCCTCACACACTCGCTGGTCACAGACCTCGCGCCCATGGCTGCCTCCCTCTGCCCCTTGCCTGACCTGCTTGTGCCCTCCCTTCCTCCAGGACTCACTCTTGGAGTTGTGGCTCTTCCTGAAAATTGCTTCTGCCAAAGCATCCACTTCCTGAAATATTTCCTAGTCCACAAAGGACAGAATGTGTATCCGGAGGGCTCAGTGAAATGCCACATGAAATGCGTGGTGCTGTGTACAGACGCGTCTCTCCATCTGGTGACAGCCTCCGCGACCCAGAACTCCACCATCAGTCTGCTAGTGGAGAGGTGGGTGGCTGGGGGAAGGGCGGGGTACATGATCTGCCAGACATAGTGCCCTATTTAATAGTAAAAAACTGAAACAACCTCTCAGACTAGAGTTCACTTTCCCTCTGGTCATCACTGTCTCAGTGAGCTTCTCAGAATCACTAAAGTCTTTTATTGGGTTGGCCGAAAAGTTCATTTGGGTTTATTTTCTGTAACATTTTATGGAAAAAATGCAAATGAACTTTTTGGCCAACCCTATACATGTGAATATATATATATGAGTTCTATGGGTATAAATTGTGTGTTGGCACAAATGACATCTTTCCTATCCCACGTGACCAAGAAGAGGGTCATTTTTGCCAAAATATTGTTTGTAATCAGTTTCTTCAAAGGCCTCCCTCTTTTAAATTGTGAAATATTTTATGCATGCAAATAACCTGTATAGTATGCGTGAGGGTGTGTATTTAGCATACATATGGGGCGTGGGAACTCCACTGTCCCCATCACCAAGCTTAAGAAATAGATCATCTCCAATTCAGTTAAGGCTCTCTGTGTGCCTCTCCTGGATCACATCCTTCTCTCTTCCACCTCAAAAGTGGTGGTTGTTGTTCAGTCACTAAATTGTGTCTAACTCTCTGCAACCCCAGGGACTGCAGCGTGCCAGGCTTCTCTGTCCTTCACCATCTCTCAGAGTTTGCTCAAAGTCATGTCCATTGAGTCAATGATGCCATCCAACCATCTCATCCTCTGTCGTCCCCTTCTCCTCCTGCCCTCAATCTTTCCCAGCATCAGGGTCTTTAATTAGTCGGCTCTTCACATTAGGTGGCCCAAGTATTGGAGCTTCAGCCTCAGCATCAGTCCTTCCAATGAATATTCAGGGTTGATTTTAATTATCTATTGCTGCATATAACAAACCACTCCACAATTTAGTGACTTAAGGAAACAGTCACCATTTAGCCTCTGATGCTGTAGGTTAGCACTTGGGGCTGGGCTCAGTTGGACAATACCTGCTCTGGGCTTGCCTTGACTCTCACAGAGGCCCATGGGCAAGGGACTGACTAGCGGGCCTTACTCACATACAGGCAGCTAGAAGCTGGTGGCCAAGGCACTCCTCCTTGCAGCCTCTCCTGCAGGCTATCTCAGGCTCCTCAGTAAACCTCAGGGCTCCCAGCTGCCGTTGAGGCTCACTGAGGCTTTCCAAGCCTTGTGCACTGCTTGTGTTACACTGGACACAGCATGTCATCTGGCCATGCCCACATTTAAGCAGTGGAAAAGCAGACTTCACATTTCCCCCCTCGATTTAGTTATTTTTAATTGAAGGATAATTACAATATTGTGTTGGTTTCTGCCATACGTCAATGTGGATCAGCCATAGGCATACATATGTCCCCTCCCTCGTGAGCCTCCCTCCCACCTCGCATTCCATCCCACCCCTCTAGATTGTCACAGAGCCTCAGTTTGAGTTCCCTGAGTCATACAGCAAACACCCAGTGGCTATCTGTTTTATATACGCTAGTGTATATGTATCCGTGCAAACCTCTCCATTCATCCCACCCTCTCCTTCCCCACCCTGTGTCACAAGTCTGTTCTCTTTGTCTGTGTCTCCATTGCTGCACTGTAAATAGGTTCATCAGACCATCTTTTTATTCCATATATATGCATTAATATACAATATTTGTTTTTCTCTTTCTGACTTACTTCACTCTGTATAATAGACTCCACCTTTTTTAAAATGGGAGTTACTGCTAAATATCATGTCTAATGTTTTTTCAATCTACCACACTGTTTTCCTAAATTCATCATTTCTTTGTTTTCCTTCAAGAATTAACCACATTCATATGAGTGTATCTCCAAGCCATATAGAGTCCAGCTGTGCATATTTTAGGGAACTTGCTAATGGGATCATATTCTGTGTATTCTCCAATTTGTTTCCCATTGCCATTTATTCTGTGACTTGCTTTGCAGTATTGTTCAGGAGAATGGTACATGTTGTGTGCAGCTCCAGCTCTTTTATTTTCATTGCTATATAGTATCCCATCATATAATGTAACACAATTACTTAAGCACTCTCCTACCAAGGGATATTTAGATGGTACCTCCTGATGCTTCTAGAGAAGAACTTGTCTGTATTGGATATAAGTATATGCCTAGGAGAGGATGGCAAAACTTGAAAGCTCCCCGAGTTTGGATGTCTGTGTGTCTGTTTGCTACAGGCCGGTGAAGTACCTGGATGAAGCCATCTGTGCCGTGGCCCCGGTCCAAGCCTTACCTGGCATGGTAGGTTCCTCAGGCCCCTCATTCTTCTTTAGTGGATGTGTTCATTATTCCTTCCCAAAAATCTCTGCTGAAGGCCTGTTGTGTGCTGGGCACTAGAGCAGCTTTGGGCACAGATTGGGAGGAGAAAGCGCCTGCCCTCATGGAGCTCCCATTTCAGTGGGGAAGACAGGTGAGCCCGGCAGGCAGCTTCTTTACCGCTGCTGCTGCTGCCGCAGCTCCCCAGGAACAGACACCCGCTTTCCTGCTCCCCCGCGAACGGCGCCAGCTGGGTCCAGAGGCTGGGTGCCCAAGGTGAATAAATTCCCCATTTGTTTTTTATTTCTAGCTGCCTCTCTTATTTCACACTGGGATGAGTGACAGACTGGAGAAGTCCCCACTCACCATCTCTGCTCTCCAGGTGCTGACCTTTTCCAGAGACGGCTCTGTGCTCCTCATGGACGTGGCCAAGTCGCAGATTGTCTGCTCCTTTGCTCTCCCCAGATCCTACTCCCTGGCGGCCCCCTGGAACCCAGTGTTTGTCGTGTCTTTACACCACCCGTGTTTCCTGCTCCGAGGTACGGAGGGGGCCCGTGAGGGCTGCCGCGCAGACCTGCGGCCTGCTGAGCACCTCCAGCTCTCTCAGTCCTCGCATAAAGCACAGGGTGACCCCGTCCAGGCTCCTCCCCACTCCTCATCCCGGCCCCCACAGGCCAGGACACCGCCGCTCAGTCCTCGCTGGCGCGTAGATAAAATGCTGGGCAAGCCTCCCATCTGGACTCCTGCTGCTCCGGATCAAGTGAACCCCTCTTAGCCCAACCCCAGTGATCCAGGCTTTGCAGGCAGAGAGCAGCCCCCTCGCACCCACCCTGACCGCAAGGTGCATGGAAAAGGTAACCACTAGAACAGAACACCATGTTCCTGTTTCGTCCCAGGAGACCATCCAGATGAAATTGGATCTGCCAGCAAAGCTGAAGACATCCCAAATTCTATTTTCTATTTTAATTTTGAGGACTACCCACTCCTAGAAAACTTGTTAAGAAACCGCACGATTCCTCAAGCTAGCATATTGGACCACCCAACATTTGCCCTGGCGCTTCCCCTGGAGGAGAGATGCGAGAAATTCTTCCAAAAGAGGTAAAGTTCTGGGTCTCTCTGCACCAGGGGTGGTCTCTGGACCATGGAGTAAGTGGTTTGCTTGATCATAAGATCCTTTTTGGCATTTAAACCCCACTCAGGTTGGAAGAAAAGGAGTAGTGAATTCAGGCTGGTAGAAAAGAAAGGCTTCAAGTTGGTGTTTTCTTCCTGTCAAGGCTGTGTTTTTCTTGTTGCTTTTTCAATTCTTTTTTTTTTTTTTTTAAGTAGATTCGGATTATCAGACATGGTCATCTAAGACAGGGGTTGGCAAACTACAGCCAAATTTGGCCCACTGCCTGTTTTTGTGAATAGAATTTCACTGGTAGACACCACGCCTACTGCTTTATGTCTCATCTGCTTATGTAAGAGTTACAGAGGAGCTGAGCAGCTGCAGCAGAGACGCTATGACCCACAAAGCCTAAATCATTTCCTAGCTGGCCTTGTAGAGAAAATGCCAGCCCCTTGTCTGAGCCCCCTTTCCTTTCTCCATCATCCATAGAAACAATTACATGATACACCTCTCCTCTTTCCCCATCTGTAACCCCCAGCTCCAAGGGGGAGCTTGTGTTCCTTCCTGCTATAAAAAGCATCATTAATGGTACTCAGTCCATTCTGAGAAAGCAGGGGTCTCTCTCTTTTTTTTTAATTTCATTTATTTACTTATTTATTTCTGGCTGCGCTGGGTCTTCGTTGCTGCACACGGGACTTTCTCTAGTTGCGCTGTGAGGGCTTCTCATTGCCGTGGCTTCTCCCATGGTGGAGCACGGGCTCTAAGCACAAGGGCTTCAGTAGTTGCAGTCCCGGGCTCTAGGGTGAGTGCTCAGTAGTTGAAGCCTGCGGGCTTAGTTGCTCTGAGGCACGTGGAATTTCCCCTGACCAGGGATCAAATCTGTGTCCCCTGCATTGGCAGGCAGATTCTTAACCACTGGATCACTGGACAAGTCCAGCTGGGGTCTCTTCTAATCCATCCACAACATTATATTGGATAATGTAGCATATGTGACGTTTTTTCTTTGTATTTTTCCTATTTGCAACTTTTCTACCCAACATATGGATGTTTTTGGAAAATTTCAAACAATGGCTTAAAAAAAAAAAAGTCAAGAGAATGAGGTCAGGTCATGGCTGTAGTGGGGCCATTCTCCTGGGTTGAGGGAGCTTCCTGGTGCTCTTGCTTGATAAGGCTCAGAGGAAGTTGTTTAATGAGCATGTTCCCCTTTCAGTCCTCTCCGTCTAACCCCCTCCTTTCACTGGCCTAGGAAGGGTGAGCCTTCCCATTTCACCCAAATGCCAACTGACTGCCCTCCCCGTGGGAAGGGACCAGAGGCCAGTGGCTCCAGCTCCGGGCAGCTCACCTCCTGCCTGGCAGCCGAGGACCTGAGCAACTCGGGATGCCTTAGCCCCTGACCATTTCCTCCCTCAGTCAGGGCGCAGGTGGACATTACCACTCAGACATCTGCTTAACTAACCCTGCTTAGCCTGAGAAGTTTGCTTCTCATGTAGCGCTACTACCATAAGAGTAATTACCCACTGAAAAAATGTTACTCATTATTTATGTTACTCAGTTTTATGTTGTTGTTCAGTTGCTCAGTCATGTCTGACTCTTTGCAACCCCGTGGACTGCAGCACACCAGGCTTGCCTGTCCTTCACCATCTCCCAGAGTTTGCTCAAACTCATGTCCATTGAGTTGGTGATGCCATCTCATCCTCTGTTGCCCGCTTCGCCTCCTGCCTTCAATCTTTCCCAGCATCAGATTCTTTTTCAGTGAGTCAGTTCTTTGCATCAGGTGGCCAAAGTATTGAAGCTTCAGCTTCAGCATCAGTCCTTCCAATGAATATTCAGGGCTGATTTCCTTTAGGATTGACTGGTTGGATCTCCTTGCAGTCCAAGGGGCTCTGCAGAGAGTCTTCTCCAGCACCACAGTTCAGAAGCATCAATTCCTCAGTGCTCAGTCTTCTACGCTTTATATATATATATATATATACACTTATAGAAATTTGGGAAACAGGACAATAAAGAAACTTTAATTTCTTTATTAAATTAAATAACAATTTAATTATTATTTAAATTAATATCACCCCGATCACCCCCAGATCCCAGCGCTGCCATTAACGCATCAGTACATTTCCTTAAGTTTTTATCATTAGCATTTTTACTACGTTGAGATCATGTTCACTTTTTTCAACTGGTTTTATGTCACTCCAGAATACAACTTAATGACTTTTTAGTTTTAAGAAAAACTTCCTTGTTGCTCTGGTTTTTAATATCTATGTACATAAATTCCCATAGGAAGGATGTCTGTAATATCCTTCCCCACTCCCTCATGGCTGGGTCTGCTCTCTTAAGAAGGCAGTCCCTTCTGCCCTGACCCCCTCCAGTCTCCAGAGACCCATCCTGGCCCCCCCTCGGGTATAGAAGGAGTTCTTCCATCTCCCCTTCCCAACCGTGTCTCTTCCTTTATCAACACATCTTAGCTCCTAGGTCCCACACCCCAGCCCCTCCCCAGGGGGGACTGCAGAAGCAGGGTGGGGTGGAAGGGCCTGCCTCCCAGGGAACTTTCTGCTGTGAAGTGAGCTGGAGTCAGCAGGGCTGACCAGGTTGGGGCTGGGGGGCCAAGTGCAGGGCTCAGGGCTGAATGAGCAGTGGGAGCTTGGGGAAGGGAAAAGCTCAGGGAGGTGCTCCTGGGTCCAAGGACCCAGCAGGAGCTGGGAGGGGTTGCATGGTGTGGTTGGGGCTGCTTAGCCTGAAGAGATGTTTACTTGGGCCTGATCACAGGATTCAATCATTTCCCTCGAGATCCCAGAAATAAATTAGGAAACACTGATTTATACAAGGCATTTCCTGTTCCCTGGTGGCTCAGACAATAAAGAATCTGCCTGCAGTGCAGGAGCCCCAGGTTCGATCCCTGGGTCGGGAAGGTCCCCTGGAGAAGGGAATGGCAAACCCACTCCAGTACCCTTGCCTGAAAAATCCCATGGACAGAGGAGCCTGACAGGCTACACCCATAGGGTCACAGAGTCAGACATGACTGAGCAACTGACACCTCCACTTTCCCTGCTTGCTCTGAGGTCTGACGTCTGGGGCTTTTCCAAAGAGTATCCTGCCTCCAATACTTTATTATGTTAAATAGACCTCAGTTTTGAAAAAAGTAAGCATTTATATTCCCACAACCTAGATTCTGTCATTAACATTTTACTCTTATTGTTTCTTGTACATAAATATATCCAAGGATTTTAATCATTTTTTTTGGTCTCTTTTTACTCCTTGTGACTGAAACAGTTTCTCTTGGCCCAAAAACTAGGTGAAACTTTAAGGCAATGAATTTATGCAGCAATAGATTCAGAGTTCAAACTTAAGATAGTCTGTCTCAAGTGTTTTTGCAAAACGTGCACTTGGGACTTTTATAAATAGCCAGTGTGGACTTGGGAAGAAGGCCAATTAGCACCCAGTTCGCCACTGCCCGCCCCCTCCACAGGCCTGGCTTCTGTTCCCATCCCTCCTGGGCCTCCAGGGCACCATTCCCATCTGGTACCACTCCCTNTCTTCCATCTCCCCTTCCCAACCGTGTCTCTTCCTTTATCAACACATCTTAGCTCCTAGGTCCCACACCCCAGCCCCTCCCCAGGGGGGACTGCAGAAGCAGGGTGGGGTGGAAGGGCCTGCCTCCCAGGGAACTTTCTGCTGTGAAGTGAGCTGGAGTCAGCAGGGCTGACCAGGTTGGGGCTGGGGGGCCAAGTGCAGGGCTCAGGGCTGAATGAGCAGTGGGAGCTTGGGGAAGGGAAAAGCTCAGGGAGGTGCTCCTGGGTCCAAGGACCCAGCAGGAGCTGGGAGGGGTTGCATGGTGTGGTTGGGGCTGCTTAGCCTGAAGAGATGTTTACTTGGGCCTGATCACAGGATTCAATCATTTCCCTCGAGATCCCAGAAATAAATTAGGAAACACTGATTTATACAAGGCATTTCCTGTTCCCTGGTGGCTCAGACAATAAAGAATCTGCCTGCAGTGCAGGAGACCCAGGTTCGATCCCTGGGTCGGGAAGGTCCCCTGGAGAAGGGAATGGCAAACCCACTCCAGTACCCTTGCCTGAAAAATCCCATGGACAGAGGAGCCTGACAGGCTACACCCATAGGGTCACAAAGAGTCAGACATGACAGCAACTGACACCTCCACTTTCCCTGCTTGCTCTGAGGTCTAACGTCTGGGGCTTTTCCAAAGAGTATCCTGCCTCTAATACTTTATTATGTTAAATAGACCTCAGTTTTGAAAAAAGTAAGCATTTATATTCCCACAACCTAGATTCTGTCATTAACATTTTACTCTTATTGTTTCTTGTACATAAATATATCCAAGGATTTTAATCATTTTTTTTGGTCTCTTTTTACTCCTTGTGACTGAAACAGTTTCTCTTGGCCCAAAAACTAGGTGAAACTTTAAGGCAATGGATTTATGCAGCAATAGATTCAGAGTTCAAACTTAAGATAGTCAGTCTCAAATGTTTTTGCAAAACGTGCACTTGGGACTTTTATAAATAGCCAGTGTGGACTTGGGAAGAAGGCCAGTTAGCACCCAGTTCGCCACTGCCCGCCCCCTCCACAGGCCTGGCTTCTGTTCCCATCCCTCCTGGGCCTCCAGGGCACCATTCCCATCTGGTACCACTCCCTGATGTCAGGTCTGCCGTCTTGGCTGGGTCAGACTTTTGATCACAAAACAGAAATTTTAGGACACAGGAAGCTGCTAGAAACAACCCCCTCACCCCTCTTTCTTCCCTCCATGCCCCCTTTATTCCCTGTAGCCAAGCAGAAGGTGGGCTTCTGGGCTAACCCAACAGTCCCACGTCCACAGGGCACACACCCCCTTGGCGAGGGATTGGGCAGATCCCATGTGGACACCAGATGACATTTCCCTTGAGGGTGGAGGAAGAATACACCCAGTGCCCCGTCTTCATTGTCCCTAGGAGGGAAATTGTGGGCCCGTCCTAACCTTCCCTTGCCTTTCTTTTATTATTATTAATTGACTAATTAATATATTTATTTTACTTTGGCTGTGCTGGGTCTTTGTTGCTATACCCAGGCTTTCTTTAGTTGTAGTGAGCAGGGGCTTCTCTCCAGCTGCGGTGCAAGGGCTCCAGGGCACACAGGCTTCAGTAGCTGTGGCACACGGGCTTTAGCTGCCCTGCGGCATGTGGGATCTCCCCAGACCAGGGATTGAATCCGTGTCCCCTGCATTGGCAGGCAAACTCTTAACTACTGCACCACCAGGGAAGTTTCCATGTGGACACCAGATGACATTTCCCTTGAGGGTGGAGGAAGAATACACCCAGTGCCCCGTCTTCATTGTCCCTAGGAAGGAAATTGTGGGCCCGTCCTCACCTTCCCTTGCCTTTCTTTTATTATTATTAATTGATTAATTAATATATTTATTTTACTTTGGCTGTGCTGGGTCTTTGTTGCTATACCCAGGCGTTCTTTAGTTGTAGTGAGCAGGGGCTTCTCTCCAGCTGCGGTGCAAGGGCTCCAGGGCACACAGGCTTCAGTAACTGTGGCACAGGGGCTTTAGCTGCCCCGCGGCATGTGGAATCTCCCCAGACCAGGGATTGAATCCGTGTCCCCTGCATTGGCAGGCAAACTCTTAACTACTGCACCACCAGGGAAGTTCTGCTTTTCTCAAGAAACAGAGGGACAAACCTCTAGAAAATTATTTATAGACCCATAGACCCCACATGTGCAGGCTGTAAGGCTACTGGAATTCAGAGGTCTTGCCTGAGGCCTTACAGATGTTCCATCTGCTCTCCCACTTTGCAGATGGACAGCCCATCTTTTTGGAAGTTGCATGCACACACATTGCTTCAAAACAATAGACTGCAGTCATATTTGTTATGCCATCACGGGGAAGGAAAACCCTTTCTTTGCCTGATGGTGGAGGGAGGGTGTCTGGAGCTCCAGGGAGGGCTATCCCCAGGGACAGTCGGTACCTAGCCTCAGGGGGCCAGGCATCCCCCGGGGTCCCTCCTTACTGCTGAGCGCCGGCACTCAGCCCAGGGGAAGGGCACTGGTGCCACGAGAGCCACCCGCCCAGCTTCCACGCGCTCCCCACACCTCTGCGGTGCCCTTGGTGGATAAACTTGCCTGCCACTTCCCAGAGCACGCAGGACCTTGGCTGCCCTCTCACCCCGGTCACCCCCACCCCCACACCCCGTCTCCCTCCTGATTCAGAGAAAGCGGCCTCCTGCTCATACCCACGGCTATCTCCTCCCCCAGGCACCCAGACCTTCTTGTCCATCGGGTCAGTGACCTCTTCCCTCCATTGTCTTAGTCACAGGCGTGTGTCCCCACTGCATTCCCGAGTTAGGAAACAAGCCAGTGCCTTTCCAGTTCTGAGCCGCCTTATTCCTCCTCTGCCCAGAGCCCAGCTCCCAGTTGCTGCACCCCACTCCCGAGCCCTCTTCCCCCATCTGCGCCCCAGCCCACTGCAGACTCCACCACGGGGGTCACTCTGGGCCCATTTCCCAGCCAACATCCTCCCACAGTCATTTTTGTGAGTTTTTCCTAGTATTTCTGTGGGATAAATTGGAGGTGGGCTTTCAGAGTTACAGGGGAGGTACGTCTGAAAGTGCAGATTCACCCTGCGTCCTTACCCTCTCCCCAGACTGGCCAAGAAATGAGGGACAAAACTCATAGTTCATAACTATTTTAATTTGGAAATTAAGGAGGTTGAGCATCTTTATGTTATATCTATTCTATGTTTCTCTGTCTCCTTCTGCAAATTGACCTGGCTCTTTTTCTCATGGCTGAATTCTTTTTAATTTATTTATGTATATGGCTCTGCCAGGTCTTAATTGTGGCACGTGGGATCTGGTTCTCTGACCAGGGATCGAACACGGGCCCCCTGCACTTGGTGCGGGAAGTCTTAGCCACTGGGCCACCAAGGAAGTCCTCATTTCCTTTTGATTCTAAAGAGTTCTTTGATAACACATTGTAAATCATTTTGCCTGATTTGTCTTTGGTTAGGAGTAATTTTGGTTGTCTGTTTAGCCAAACAGAAGTTGTGGAGTGAGATGTTTCCCCTTCTTCCCTCAGGCTTTGCTGACGGGTGGTATGTAACTGAACCACTTTGCTGTTCAGCAGTAATTCACACAACACTGTAGATCAACTATTCTTCAGTTTTAAAAAATGAAAAGAATTAACCTTTCCTGAGCACCTGCTGTGTACCAGGTACTATGCTAAGTACTTTGAGGAACATCTTGTTTCTTACTATGGTTAACTTTATCCCCACAGTACAGCCAGGAAGCTAAGACTGACAGAGGTCAAGTCGCCTGTCCAGAGTCACCAGGTTCTAAGTGAAGGAGCTGGGTTTGCACACAAGCTGTGAGGGGCCAAGGCCTGCACACCCTCTGTCTGCCCCCTGCCCACTGACTCCCACACACACCCTACAGACAGGAACTGAAAACTCCAAGGGTCGTCAATAGGGAAAGAGAAAGAGGCAGATCTGAGTGTTGCCAGGAAGCAACCGCCAGGATACATTTTCAGTGAAAAAGGCAGACGGTGTGTTGCACTCTTCCTTTTAAGTCTAAAACGAGAGATGATATGCATGCCTGTACTTGTGTGTCTGAACGGTTTTCAAGGATTTACAAGGAGCCATTCATTACAGTTTCTTCGGGAACAGAAAACNAAAGAGGCATCCTTTCTCAGATCTGCGTGTTGCCAGGAAGCAACCGCCAGGATACATTTTCAGTGAAAAAGGCAGACGGTGTGTTGCACTCTTCCTTTTAAGTCTAAAACGAGAGATGATATGCATGCCTGTACTTGTGTGTCTGAACAGTTTTCAAGGATTTACAAGGAGCCATTCATTACAGTTTCTTCGGGAACAGAAAACAAGGGTCTGAGGTGAAAAGGAGGTTTACTTTTAATTGTATACCCACTTTTGAATCCTTTGCTTTTTTTTTAAAGCAAAGCATAGGTTACTTACATTTAAAAAAAAATGCTTTAATGCACTGAGTACCAGACATCTCCGTGTGGCTGCCCCACTGGCAGAGCCGCAGAACATACCCAAACCTGTGGTCCTTGTCTTCCCCCTAGAAGTGTCCCTCTTCCCATTTGCTCTAAGCTTGTAAACGTTGTCCGCTCACTCAGGCGCCCGAGGTGGCGCCCCTCCCCAGAAGGAAGGCCACCTCTCTCCTGCCTGCTCCCTGTGGCCAGCTCTGCATGCAGCCTGAAGGGTGACTCTGGGCTTCTCTGATTCTGCCACACTGACTGTGCATTTATTTTTTTTTAAAGACTGAACTCCGAAATCTTATCCTCAGGGAGCACTCCCCAGGCAGGAAGTGCTCTCCTCTACAGCTTTCTTCTATTGCTTTTAACTGCCTCCTGTTACAAATGTTCTTTTCCTCTTGTCACCTCACTAAACTGGGCTTCCCAGGTGGCGCTAGTGGTAAAGAATCTGCCTGCCAATGCAGGAGACAGCAAGAGACAAGAGCTTGATCCCTGGATCAGGAAGATCCCCTGGAGTAGGAAATGGCAACCCACTCCAGTATTATTGCCTGGGAAATTCCACGGACAGAGGAGCCTGGCGGGCTAACAGTCTATGGGGTCGAAAAGAGTGGGACATGACTTAGTGACTGATCACCTCACTAAACTGTGGTCGGGGAGAGGGCAGCTGTTTTAGTCACTCTGATCTTTCCAGTGCTTCCCCCAGTGCTGGTCACTAGTACGTGCTCAAGAAATGTTACACGTAACTAGTGGCATTCGGATGTAATTAACGTTGGTCCTGCAAATAGACTTTTAGTTCATAAATTCACCTTCCATCACTCCCATTATTCCTTCTGCAAAGCTGATTCAGGTACCTTCTGTGCACCAGGCTGAGTCCTGAGAACACAGACAGGAAGCAGACGTGTCATCTGGGGAGTTTCTCGTATCAGCCCAGGGTGGTCAGGGTCTGCCCTGGGGACCTAGGAGCCTGTCTCTTATACACATCTGTGGTACAAAGCAGGTTCCTCTCATCAACGGCCTGTCCCACAGTATTCAGAACCTGGCGAAGTACAAGGTGAAAGAGGAAGAGCACTGGACCCGGCTGCGGAGGTATTCCTTGCTTCTCCAAAAAGAGGACCTTAAGAAGTGACCGGGCTGCAGCCCTAGGTTCTGAAGACGTTGGCAGCGGGCAGGCTTTGCCCTGGAACGCTCTGAGATCAAGAGACAAGACAAAGGGCTGCAGCTCAGTAGGCCTCAGGGGCCTGCCTTCCAGTCTGGGACCTCTGCAAGCCAGCAAGGGGAGAGACGTGATTTGGGTGTGGCGGTGGGGGGACCTTTAACCTATAAGCCACTTGTCAGAATGCTCAGGAGGGCAGATGTCACCTAAATAAACAGCGATATTGTTTCCGGACTCCAAAGCTGCTGTGGTGTGTATCCTTCGTTCCCACTCAGTCCAGACCCCCAGCAGGGCCCAGGCAATGAGGTCAGCCAGAGTCCCAGGCCTGGTGAGGACCGTTTGCCTCATAGGCCCACAAGGAGAGCAGAAGCCACTCTGCTCAAATAAGCAAGACACCCAGTCCCCCGGGCTCTGTGTGGCCCCATTTTCTCTTGGCCCACTTGTTTGCCCTCTCTTTGCTGTTTTATAACCTTTGTCGAATCGCTCTGGAGAGGCTGAGGCTCAGAGTGGTTGATTGCCTGAGGTCACACAGGTGTGAGAGGCAAAGTGGGGGCACGCAGGAATTTTGCCACTGCTGCCTCTTGTCTGCTGCCTGAGAACCCTAGAGGAGACTGGAGGGCTGGGGGCCCTGGAGGGAGGCGCAGAGGTACCTTTTTCTTTTCTAGAAACTACGCTTCCCAGGAAAATTGGGTGGAGTCAGTCCCCTGCCGCTCAAAGCTTACGCCTGCCTCTCTGAGGACACCGTGTGGTGCCTTTGAGAACTGCAGGTGGTTAGTGCGCCCCAACCTCTCCCAAGGCTGAATGCTTGCATGGTTTGTGACCAACCTAGGCAGCATATTATAAAGCAGAGACATTACTTTGTTATCAAAGGTCTGTCTAGTCAAGGCTATGGTTTTTCCAGTAGTCATGTATGGATGTGAGAGTTGGACTATAAAGAAAGTTGAGCGCCAAAGAATTGATGCTTTTGCACTGTGGTGTTGGAGAAGACTCTTGAGAGTCCCTTGGACTGCAAGGAGATCCAACCAGTCAATCCTAAAGGAAATCAGTCCTGAATATTCATTGGAAGGACTGATGTTGAA
The DNA here is from genome assembly GCA_006410635.1 of Cephalophus harveyi. NCBI lineage: Eukaryota > Metazoa > Chordata > Mammalia > Artiodactyla > Bovidae > Cephalophus > Cephalophus harveyi. The sequence continues at coordinate 240,578 of SJYT01008629.1, read as the reverse complement.
GCTGAAACTCCAATACTTTGGCCACCTGATGTGAAGAACTCACTCATTTGAAAAGACCCTGATGCTGGAAAAATTTGAAGATGGGAGGGGAAGGGGACAACAGAGGATGAAATGGTTGGATGGCATCACTGACTCAATGGACATAAATTTGAGTTGGTGATGGACAGGAAGGCCTGGCATGCTGTAGTCCATGGGGTCGCAAAGAGTCAGACACGACTAAGCGATTGAACTGAACTGTTTCTGTGTCCCCATCCACCTTCTCCCCTGAGTCATACACGGTCTTTGTTGGCATGACCCCTGCCTCATGGCAGGTGACATGACACCTGACTAGTTGAATGCTCCCTGGATGAAGAGATCCCCACCCAAGACACTCTGCCCCTCGCCATCCTCACCATGAGAATGAGAACACAGCAGGAAAAAAACCCACAAAAACAGAACGCTCTACAGTATCCTTTTCCTCTACACAGTAGGCATGGTGGCTGGCAGGTCTCTCTGGGATGAGGAAGGAAAATTTAGGATGATCATCTTGGCTTTACACGCCACCTAAATGTGACGGGGAACTGACATTTACAGGGCATCTACTGGGGTCTCTGTATTTTAGATAAAATCCTTAAGTCACTTTGTGAAATTAAGTATGATTATCCCCATCTAACAAAGAGGGAATCCGAGACTGCAGTCAAGACTTGGAACAACCTTATCAAATCCTGGTGGACTTTTTCAATAGCAAAAGTCAGAAACCCAACTCAAACTAACTTCAGCAACAAGAGAATTTGTTGGCTTATGGAGTGTAAAAGTCTAGACATAATGCTTTCCATGTGGTTGGCCCCAGGTCAGGTTGTTTATTTTTGTTTTGTTTTGTTTTAGTATCTATTTTTCTTTATTTACTTATTTGGCTACACCAGGTCTTAGTTTCAGCATGCTGGATCTAGTTCCCTGACCAGGGATTGAACCTGGGTCCCCTGCATTGGGAGCATAGAGTCTTAGCTACTGGACCACCAGGGAAGTCCCCACCCCCCAGTTTTGATTCCCTTTTTCAGGTAGGCCCTTCTGCTTGGGTGACAAAATGACCACTAACAGCACCCACGCTGACTGTCCCTTTTTCAGTGGTTCCAGCAAAGTCCTGAGCCTGCTCCTCACTGGCCTGCATGTAGTCACGTCCCTGAACCAATCACTGTGATGACCATTTAAACCTGCACACATGCCCATCCCTAGAGGGGCATGGAGGTCATGGCCACCGAACTAAGGGAGGGAGAGCTGTCTGGAGGAAAGAAAATGACAGGCTGCAAGGAACAAGAGTAGGAGGGGTGCTGAGCAGGCCAAGACAATGGAGGTGCCCTGTCCACCCTTTCCAAAGTCACATGCTGCCAACACCAGGCACCTCCCTACTTCCTAGTGTGGGTGGGGAGAGCAATGGGGGCTTGGGGGCATTCGCAGGGAACCTTACATGCTGGATCCACAGAGGGATAAGGGAGAGGGAATCAAGGCTGGCAAAGTACCAGAAGGTAGGCAGAAGAGGCTCAGGGGGCACTAGGCTGGGGAATCCAGGGCTCTAGCCCCACCCCCCACGGAGCTCGGGGAGAGAGGGCCCCTGAGAAGCACCAAGAACCCTGGGTTTTCTTGGGGAGCATTAGGACGCAGGTGAGTGTCCAGGGCACAGTTTAGGAGGCACTCACCCTCAGGGTTGTGCAAAGGCAGGGTCTGTACCTGGATGGGGAGGGGGCAGAGGAGGAGAGTGGACCAAGTGGCCGTGGCCTCACACCCTGGGACAATCGGGGCCTTCAGTTAGGGCTGGCTTCCCTCCTGAGCCCTGGGCCAGCCTGGTTCTCCAAGCGGGGGTGTTTCAGAATCCTAGGGCATCCATGTGCCCCACCCCTCAGATGGGCTGGTTCATTTAGCACAGCATGGCCCTCCACCAGGCACACCACTCACTCGCCCAAGTTTGAGCCCAGCTTTCCAGCCCGGCTCCTGGGACAGTCTGCCCTCTGCTGATACAAATAACTCCTGACCATCAGCCCTCCCCTCCAGCCCTGGGTTCATCTGGTGACCCATCTGGTGTGTCCTTGAATCAATGTCTTCAGTGTCAACTGATCGCTTAGCTGCCCCTCCTGAAAACACTGACCCATCCAGCATCAGCATCTACAAAATACAGCTGTCTCACGGGAGCAATACATGTGGTCAGCAGGCAGCGGCAGGTCCCTACCGGTGATGGCACTGGTGGCCCATGTGCTTAGGAGCTTTATTTCAGACCCTTCAACACACCTACATACTACTTGCTTGACAGGCTACAGCAAAGACCAGATCTGTTGCATACCACTCACCAATGTCGCCACCCAATGACAGGTATACTTTGTTGTTGTTTAGTCGCTCAGTCGTGTCCGACTTTTTGAGACCCCATGGACTGTACCCCGCCAGACTCCTCTGTCCATGGGGATTCTCCAGGCAAAGATACTGGAGTGGGTTGCCATTTCCTTCTCCAGGGGATTTTCCAGGCCCATGTCTCTTGCATCTCCTGCGTTGGCTGGTGGATTCTTTATCACTGCACCACCTGGGAAGCCCCAACCAGGTATACTGGCTTTGTGAAAATTTCCTTGTTCTTTTTTCTGTGCTCCAGTGTCCTCATCTGTAAAATAGCTAGCTACAGGTGCCCCACCACCTGCCCACCTTGCCTGTGCATCAGAGGCTAAAATGACTTGAAATTAGTTGTAGGATTTATTTTTTAAAACATTTTATTTTTTAGCAATATATATAAATAGCATTCTCCTTTAACCTTTTGACCTTTCCTCAGGGCATATGGAATTCTATCTAGGTTCCTGACCCTGGATGGAACCCTCATTGGAAGCCTGGAGTCTTAACCACTGGCCAGCCAGGGAAGCGCCCCCAGTTGGTGAATTAAAAGCCTTAAACACAGCCCTGGCTCGTCTGGTTGCTCCGTATATATGTGCTTCTCCACCACGACGGTTCTGACCCCTGGGGGCTGCGAAGGCGGCCAGCAGCGACCAGAGCCGGACAAGATCCGCCGCTGATGCCTTCCTCCGCCCCCGCCACCCCCANNNNCATGAGATGTGTATAAGAGACAGCCCCCACCTCACTTCCAGCAGGCCCGCGCGCAGCCCACTCCAGACCACCACCACCACCACCACCCCCTCTCCACGGTGAGGGGACGCGCCACCCAGCGCGTCTGTCCCTGCTCAGCTGTCGCAAAGGCGATGCGCCCGCGGGGAAGCACACCGGCCCCGGAGTCACATCCAGGTCCCAGTCTCAACGCGGCCCCGGATCGTCCTCAACTTCCCATCCTCCACACGGCCCCGCTAACGGCTTAGCTCAACAGGTTAGCAGAGAACTGACAGCGCGCCCTCGCCCAGGGCTCACCTACCCGGGTGCCGCTCTCTGCCCTCCTCCCGGTGGGTGCGAGCAGGGCCCCCCAGGAAGGGGCTGGGGTGCGGGAGGGGTGGGAGGCGCCCCTTTCCATCTCCAGCCCTCTTATTAGCGGGGACGTGTTAATGGAAATTCACACCCAGGTGCTAATAAACAGTGGGCCGCTCCTGGGCTGGAGAGCGAGGGGAGGCGCACCCCAGGGGAGGGGGCTGGCCGATGAGCCCCACTTATCTATGAAAAGACTTGCTAATAACTTTAATTCCCCGTCCTAAACCACGGGGCCTTTACCATGCAAATAGATTTTTCTAAACTGGGCAGGGTCCTGGAGAAGACTTCCCGCTCAGCTCCTTAGGGCCCTGGGAGGGAAGAGAGAGTTGGGGGCGGAGGCGCGGGAAAGGGGGCGGATCAGTGAAGGTGTGAGGTCTCGCCCCCTGCAGGGCCTCTGCTTTTGGATCCCACTCCCTACAACCAAATGCTGGCCAGTGTGCGCCAGGACTCCTGAATTACACACTCTGACCCCCACCCCACTCTTTGAGTTACTGCCCCTCCTGGCCTGGGCCACAGCATTGGGAATGATCTCTGAAGTGGTTTCAAAACAAATCAATATCAACCTATAAATAGATAAACTGTGCTACACCCATGCAATGGAATATTACTGAGCAATAAATATAAATGAAGTACTGATACACGAGCAAATATGATGCTTTCATTCATATGAAAGTCCAGAATAGGCAAATCTGTAGAGCTAGAAGAAAGCAGATGAGTGGGCTGGGGTGGAGAATAGGGGGATGGAGTAACAGGGAATCACTGCTAAATGGTTACAGGGTCTATTTTGAGGGGTAGTAAAAATGACCCAAAATAAGACAGTGGTGATGGTTACTTAACTATGAATATACTAAAACCATTGAATTATGTACTTGAATGCATTTCATGGTATAAATTATATCTCAATAAAGGTATTTTTTAAAAATGCCATGGTCATTTTAAAATGACCCCCGATGCTTGAGGGGGGCAGAGGAGAAGAACTGAGCATTCATAGATGGCTGAGAGACCCCTTACCCCACCTCACCAACCCCCAGGCTTGGCTGCTCACCAGACCCCCTGAAGTGGTTTCCCCTGAACCCAGGTTTCCCTTTCCCCATACAGCATTTCCCTAATCTGAATCCAAGCCAAGATCCAGCTCAGTTCTGTGGATCTGGATACAACTGATGGACCTCTCATCTTGCCTGAGCCAGGCCTCTGGGAGGTCACAGCTATTTAAAATTGGGACTGACCCACCTGTGTTATTTTATGTCCCTAAACATGGGAGAGAAACCACAGTGAAGGGAGATGGGAGAATCCCAGGGTCTAGGCCTTGATGCTCCAGCACAAGGGCAGTAAGACGCATGCAGTGAGCCCTTGGACCTGGCGTCCTGTCAGATGCCAGAAAGAATGGAGCAGGCAAAAGCCAACCAGGCCCGAGAGCTCGGATTCTGGAAGTCATACATGGGTTTGAGCGCTGATCCTTGGTTTATCCTTCTGCAAAATAATTACTCAGGAATAAAATGTGTAAAGACCCGGTGCACAGTAAGTTTGCACTAGTGGAAACGCATTTTCTACAGGGACACTTGGTTTTACCCAGGTTCAAAGGAAAGGTGGACCGACTCAGCTTGCGGCCGCTTTCTCAAATGAAGCCCCGCCCCCTTCAGGCGGGCCCATTGGGAATAAAGGGGTGCTAAGACGGGGCTGGGGGCAAGGAGGAAGGGGTCTGAGGCTGTGTGCTTTGGGGACTCCCAAATCCCTGACGTCCTTTGGAGGAGGGGAGGGAAGCTTTGTGTCCCTGTGGAGGAAGAACTTGCCAGCTGACACCAGCGCAGAGTTTATTCACAAATAAATAAATACATACAAGGCAGAGCTCCTGCCTGTCCCCAAGTGTCTACCCTCTGAGCCCCTCCATCGCGGGAGGGGTTGCAGAAGTCCGTCCTAGGTGGGGACCGGCTCTCACTTTCAGCGATGCCCATGCCGGTATCTCCGGTGCCCTCTTTCAGGAAAGGGAGTCTGGAGAGGGACCGCTTCGAAGGCGCGGAGGCCAAAAAGGCGTCGGTGCTCACAGAATTGAGCGCCAGATGTTCGCCGTCACTTCAACTTCTCAGGCCGGCGGCCACTCCAGGGGCAAGAGGGGCATCGAGGTCTCCAGCAGGGCCAGTACGTCGCCGGGAAAGAGCTGGAGGAGACAGGGGACACCGTGGTCCTCAGCGTGAGGCCGCCGAGCCTGGGTGTGGGCGCTCGCGAGCTCTGCTCTCAGGGGGGCCTTCGGCGTCCCCAGTGTCCCCCTCCCTCCCCTCGCCGCTCGGGCGCCCCGCGCTCGCCAACCGTGTCGCTCCAGAGAGGGAGCAGGCGAGGCCGGGCCGCCGGTGGGGGAGCCCCACGGGGGGCTGGTCCCCGGAGTGTGAGGTGGGGATATGAGACGGTAGGTAGTGCCACCCCACGACGGCGCTGAGCCAGGAGGGGGTTCCGCGCGAAGGAGGGCGATACTAACCGGGGATGAGGGGCTCGGCTCCATCGCCGGTCCTTCTGGGCACGCCGCCCCGCGGTCGTAAAGCACCGGAGGGTCGCGCAGCTCGGGCGCTGCCAGGGCTCCGGGGCAGGCGGGCGGGGACCCCCAGGACACCGCGGCGCCGGCGGCCGGGCCGGAGCAGCAGCCTCGCGTCTGCGCCTCCGCGGGGCCGCCGTCGGGGCACAGCGCGCAGCCCCGAGGGGGCGCCGCGTCGCCGCGTTGCCGGCGCCGGCGCTGCAGGCTGTCCTCGCTGAGGCCCAGCACGGCCGACAGGTGTCCGATGTAGCGGATGGCCAGGCTCTTTGAACCAACGTCGGGGTGGGGGTTGCGGGGGGCGAAGGTGTTGGCCTGTTGGCTGCGCCAGGTTGGCCCCACCTGGGCCCTCGCATGGACACCTGACCCGGACACTCCGGCCTTCTGCTCGCGCCAGTGGCAGGCGCTGTCCAGGGTGTTGGACCAGCTCAGCAGGCTAAAGGAAGCCAGGTCAGGGAACTGCAAGTTCTGGTACCTAGGTTTGGAGCTGCCTTCACCTGTCGGAAACCTTATGCAAATTATTGTTTTCTTGAGGGTTTTCCTGGTGGCTCAGCGGTAAAGAATCTGCCTGCCAATGCAAGAGACGTGGGTTCGATCCCTGGTCCAGGAAGATCCCACACGCCTCGGAGTAACTAAGCTCAGTGCACCACATCTATTGTGCCTGTGCTCTACATAGAGCCCAGGAGCGGCAACTACTGAAGCCCCCGCGCACCCTAGAGCCGGTGCTCTGCAACAAGAGAAGCTGCCGCAATAAGAGCCCACGCAGCAACCAAGACCCAGCACAGCCAGAAATACATAAATGCTTAAAAAAAAAAAAAAAA
>SJYT01008629.1:182629-233715 GCA_006410635.1 Cephalophus harveyi | reverse complement strand
AAAAAAAAAAAAAAAAAGTTTTATTGAACCTTCGTTTCCAGTTTGTATAATGGGGGAGACAGAAATGGCAACCCACTCCAGTATTCTTTCCTGGAGACTCCCATGGACAGAGGAGCCTGGCAGGTTAATACAGTCCATGGGGTCACACAGAGTCGGACATGACTGAGTGACTAACAGGCACACTGTGGCAGCAGGTCCCTGGACTCCTGTAGAGGCCAGGAGGGAGTGGGGCCCTGACTCCATGTTTCTCCTCCAGGGCAGACTGGTCCTGGGTGCACCCTTCCCTGGTGGTGGTGAGTGGGAGAGATGAAGCTATCCTAGGTAAATCCAGCAAGCTGGCAGAATCTGGGCAGGCTGGTGAACCATCTGAGCTGGAGGAGAGGAGCTCTGGTGCCCTCCAGGACGCCCTCAGCCTGGCAGGGTCAAGGGCTTGGCCTGTTGCCACAGCTGCCACCTCTGGCCTTTAGCTGGTATCCCACTACTTTGGGGCAGGTATAACGGGCTTTGCCAATGAAATGTGAGTGACAATGACACAGAAAAAGCGCTTAAGAAAATTCAGAGTAATTCCCTGGTTGTCCAATGGTTAGGACTCAGCACTCTGACTGCAGGGGCCCCAGGTTCTATCCCTGGTCAGGAAATAAGATCCCACAAGCCACAGCATGGCAAAAAAAAAACAAAAAACAAAAAAAACACCCCTTCATTATAAAACTCAGCAAATTTAGGCTAAAGGAGAACTTTCTCAATCTGATGAAAGGCATCCTCAGGGAACCTACAGCTCACAGCATACTAAATAGGAAAAGACTGAAAGATTTCCTTCAAAACTCAGAACAAGGCAAGGATGTTGGCTCCTACCCACACCTTGTCAATATTGGGAGGTGGGGGTCTCACCTGTGGAATAAGGAAAGGGAAATAAAAGGCATATGGATTGGAAAGGAAGAAATAAAACTGTCTCCATTTATGGACAACATGCTTGTCCACATGGGAAAGCTCAGAGTCTCTGCATCGCCTGCCTGACCCCTCGGGTCTGAGTTTACACGTTGTCACAATAGCTCTTTCCAGCATGGAAGTCTGCTCCCCAGCTGGACTGTGAAGTATTTGGTGTCTGGTATCATGTCTTCCAAAGAAGTGGTGTCTAGGGTTTCTTGCAGATGTCTACTGTTTTGCATCCCCCAGGCTTCCAGTTCTGTGAGACTCATGGGTGAGCTGGTTTGTAGCAAAGAAAGCCAAGTGACTTGGTACCTTCTTCCTGAGCATCTTTGCTCACCACCACCCCTCTCCCCTTTTTTCCTTTCTCTTCTACTGCCCTTGGCCTCTTCTAACACCCTCTATACCCCCTACTCTGCAGTCTGTCCCAGCAGCCCCAGATGCTTATGCCCATAATCACATATAGGAGAGACAGTGCCAACCCACCCCTGGAGAGAAGGGGTAGAGTCCATGCCATGGGCACATGCCACAGGGCCCATTGGCTCCATAGGAGAGCCTGGGCTACAAGGACCCTCCCAGGCCTGCAGCTGTCAGCATGGTCTGCCCTGTCTGAATCCTGGACAATGGATGGGGTTCTAGATCCAAGCCAAGAACCTGGCATTAGACCCCCCTTTAATCCCACTTGACTGGAGCTAACAAACAGTGGAAACAGGTTGTACATTCAAGTAGGAGGAGGTGCAGAGTCAAAGCTGGTCAGGTAGGAGGGGTGGGATCCCAGGGGGCTCTGGGTATGCTGTTGCCAACCTCTGAATGTCAATAAATTCCTCCAATTCCCATACAATTCTGATTTCCACTTTGTAGCTAATAATTGAGAAAACTCAGAATGACCAGGCTTCCCAGGTGTCTCAGACGGCAAATAATCCACTTGCAATGCAGGAGACCCAGGGTTTGATTCCTGGATTGGGAAGATATCCTGGAAAAGAGAGGGAATGGCTACCTGATCCAGTATTCTTGCCTGGAGATCCCATGGATATAGGAGCCTAGTGGGCTACAGTCCATGGGGTCACACAGAACCAGACACGATTGAGTGACTAATACTTTCACTTTCAGAAGAACCAAAAGCTCCTAGGGAATCAGCCACCCTTTTCTTGTATTCTTATATTATTATTTATTTGAAAATCTAATACATGCACGTGATTAAAAGTTGAATAAGTACAGAGGGCATATCAAATCTCTTTACTCTTCTGCCTCTGAGGTCTCCAATTCCTAGTCCAGGGGAAACCATCATGACTGGTTTATGGGCAACAATGCTGTTAAAGTGAATTTTTGTTAAGTACAAAATCAACTAGACACTCTTTAAACAAATGGCCATATGTGTGTGGGAGGTAGACTGTTGATCCTGAAAACACAGCTCTGGCCCCTGAGGATGCTCAAATCTGAGAGCCAACAGTTAACATTCATTGCTCACTTACGTGGGGACCACCGAAAGCTATGGAGCAAGAGAGGGACACCGTGCGTGGCGTGTGATGGGAAGATCTCTGGTGTCAAGGTTGAGAGAGGGCTAAAAGGATTCAGAGGTGTCCATGGAGGCCAAGAACTCACACACACACACAAAAATGGCATGAGAGAGGCTGGGTGGTTCCACCCCCAACTCCAGTCTTTCCGTCTTCATCTTTCCATCTTCAGCTCCAAGGCTGACAAATTGGAGGTGCCAGCTGGAATCCCTCCCTCTCCTGTGACCCCTCAAGGCCCAGTGTGTGCAAGGCTATGGGCCTGCTGAAGCCAAGTGGGGGGAAAGGAGGGACCCCCAAGCTGGAGCCTGGGCTCTCTGGGCTCCCATCAGCTGGCCTCCCTCTTCCCCGGGTCCCCATGCCTCTCGCACCTTTGATCTTCTTATCGCCAGCCCCTCCGGTGGGTTCATTAGGGAGCTGCCCCAGTTAATGAGTTCTCCGGGCAGCAGGGCCCACACGCCCTCCCGCTGGGCTGAGGCTTTCACACCTCTGGGGCCTGTGTTTTGACAAGTGCCAGAACCAGTGGCTCCTGCTCCCCCGGCCCGAGCCTGCCTTCGCCTGCCAACGTGTAAGGCTGGGAAATGAGGCCTTGGGGCAGCCCCACTGAGTGGAGGTGAGAGTTCAGCGGGTCCTCGGCCAGGGTGGGGGCAGGCAGAACAGGGCAGCACCCTCTTGGGCTGGGGCCTGGGTCTCAGCCTGCCTTCTAGGAGCCAGCCGGCTGCCTCAGGTCGAGCCTGGATCCTGGGTGCTGCCCCCTCCCACCTCCCAGCCTCAGTGCCCTCATTTCCCTGGCCAGCCTCTCTGACAGGAGAGTGCTAATCAAAGGTGCAATGTCAGTCTTCCCCTCGCAGCCCCTAATCCTGACCCCGCCGGAGCCAGAGCCCCAGGAGAAGGACGCGGCTCTCCTGCCCCAGCCCATTTAGCATCAGCAGGGACACCTCCTGGGAGGCTCCTAATTTGTGTGCTCCCTGCTGCCCGGGATCTTCCCGCCACACCTCGGCACAAGTCTGAGAGAAAGGCCCTTCCAAGGAGAGTAATTGTAGTTCATGAAGCCCCACCTTTAGGCAGCCTAGGACACCCCTTCTAGGGGTGTAGCTTAGAATCGAATCCCTCTTCTGCCACGTACCACCTGTGTCACTTGGGTAACTCAGTCTCCATCTCTTCCATGAATCATACCTGCTGTGCTGATGTTGCAAGGGCGTCAAATCATCCTGCACAGACCGCCTCATGCATGTCCCTGCTGTCACTCGGGGCCTGGCCTCGGCCGGATCCCAGCTCACAAGCGCGCTGTGATGTGAATGTCACTGCTCCACCTGGTAGTTAAGGAAATGGAGGCGCAGGGGGTGGTCCTATGTCACATGGCCAGTAAGGGCAGAGCCAGGGTCCGTCTGGTGCTGTTTGGGACCCAAGCGAGTGTCCTGTCCTCCCACCAGCTCCCCTATCTCCTCTGGAAACCTCCAGTGGCTCCTTACTCCTAGAGGGTCGCCTCAAGAGTGAGGGTGCAGGAAGAGGGGGCGATGCCCCGTAGTCCTCAAGGCCCCCTGAAACCTCACTACAAGTCACCTGGATCTGTTGAGATGTTAAAAATGTAAAGCATTTCCAGATCCACCCTGGACCTGCTTGAGCCAGAATCCCTGGAGGAGATTCTGGGTATGTAAAGTGAAATGTCCTGAGAATGATGAAGCTCAGCCACTTTTGAGAAGCTGTGCCCTACAGTGAGCCCCTCGAGTCCAGAGAGTGGAAGAGGCATGGGGAGTGCCCAGCCCCCACCATGAAGCCCACACTCCACTGTGTCATGGACAGATGAGGCCGTGCTTGTGTTGGAGATGGGGCTGCAGCCGCCTGGAGCCCAGAGCCATCAGAGGGCCCAGCAGGAAGGCTCCCAGCTTCCCCTACACCTCCCTCCTTCCCCATCAGCTCCCATTGAAGGCCCCCAAGGCTCCCAGGAAGCCCCTTCCAACTGAGATCACCACCCTCCCCTCACACCTTTAGCTCCCGGAGCCACTGTCTTGGCAAGCCATATGGAATAGATTATTCTGGACCCATGATAATCTGATTATCTTGGTCATGGATCCGCTGGAATGCACAGTCAGTGAAAGTCACAGGAAGGAGGCAGAGGGGTGATGAGGAGGGAGGGGGTGGGAAGAAAGGAGAGAGATCTGTCAGATTCCTGGTAAGGCTGGGGAGGAAGTGCCAGTTCTGGGAGCCGGGCCAGGCTGAGAGGCAGGGAAAAGTAGATCGTGTCTCTCCCCTTAGAGGTGTCACATCTATGCTTCTTCACTTCATCTGGGTAAGTGAAGGAAGGTCTGAGCCTTATAGTGAAACATGGGGAAACCGGGCATGAACAGGGCGAAGTAAGTAGCTGAACCAGCCCAAAGCAAAGATGCAGACATGTGAATAAAGGGAAACTTGTCACACGGCCCCTCAGTTAATATAGCTGTAAAATGGCTTAAAGCTCAACATTCAGAAAACGAAGATCATGGCATCTGGTCCCATCACTTCATGGGAAATAGATGGGGAAACAGTGGAAACAGTGCCAGACTTTATTTTTTTAGGCTCCAAAATCACTGCTGATGGTGACTGCAGCCATGAAATTAAAAGACGCTTACTCCTTGGAAGAAAAGTTATGTCCAACCTAGATAGTGGTGATGAACAGGGAGGCCTGGCGTGCTGCGATTCATGGGGTCGCAAAGAGTCGGACACGACTGAGCGACTGAACTGAACTGAACTGAAAATGGAGCAAGGACTCCCAACTACCTGCTGATATGTCCTGGGAGACTGCATGCCTTGGTTGCAAAGCATGGTCTCAGGCCAGAGAGCTGCCCCTGGGTGTCCAGTGTCCTTGCATTCCCAGCCACAGACAGCAGAGGGCGCTGCCCAGCTACCTGGGATCTTGGGATCTGGGCTGGGCGGACCTCCTGCCATTGTCAGTGAAGTCGCTCAGTCGTGTCTGACTCTTTGTGACCCCGTGGACTGTAGCCCACCAAGCTCCTCCGTCCATGGGATTCTCCAGGCAAGAATACTGGAGTGGGTTGCCATTTCCTTCTCCAGGGGATCTTCCCGATTCAGGGATCGAACCCAGGTCTCCCTGGGTTGCAGGCAGGTAGGGTTGCATTGCAGGCAGAAGCTTTAACCTCTGAGCAACCAGGGAAGCCCATTGTCAGAGGACTTATTTATTTGTTTTTCTGGGGCCAGGGCCAGTGCTGGGTGGAGGTGGTGGGCACTGGGAGCTAAGCAGATATGTCAGAGACGCTGAGGCTGGCTTAAGAAATGGGTGAGGCTGACTTCGTGCCAGTGTGATGGCTCTGTGACCCCAGAAAGTCCATTTGTTCTCTCTGGACCCCAATTTGCTTATCTGTCCACTGGGAAAAACATACACCTGTGTGGAGAAAGGTAAGGCAAGGTGGAACCCAGAGGAATGAGGAGAAGGCAGACGGGCTTAGGTCTCCCTACCTTCCCTACATACCCCTGGAAGCAGAGGTTGAAAGCAATCAGACCATGAGCTGACCAAAACTCTAGGCTCGCCAGCTCCCCCTAAGGATTTACAGGCCCAACTCAGTGGCCAACTTTGGGCACATCCAGCACCAGTACCTGCAGAAAGCACAGGATGGCACTTCCTCCGGGCAGGACACACAGGTTTCTGGCTTCTTCTAACCCCATGCCTGCCCTGGCTGACTGCACAGCAGAACAGTGAGGAGCCAGGACAACGGTGAGGCTCCAGCCAAGTCACTGGGTGGCTCCGGGCCTCAGTCAGCTCCAGGTTGTCCTTCCCAAGGGCTGCGGAAGGAGCACATCACCTCCCGTCTCCTGGGGTATCTAACTTCAGACCTAATATAGAGCAGAATGGGGGCTCCTGGGAGTGGGCTGCAATGTCTGGGTAGGGTCTGGGGAAGTGAAGAGCTTCTGAGCATAAGATCCTTTGTCAGAGCCTGGGAAACAGCCCTGAACAGAGTGGAGAACATGTAGGGGGCGGGGATAAAGCTTAAGTTGCATGCATGCATGCCAAGCCACTTCAGTCAAGTCTCTTTGCAACCCTATGGACTGTAGCCCTCCAAACTCCTCAATCCATGGGATTTTTTAGGCAAGAATACTGGAGTGGGTTGCCAGGCCCTCCTCCAGGAGATCTTCCCAACCCAGGGATAGAATTTACGTCTCTTATGTCTCTTGCAAAGAACCTGCCAGGCAGGTTCTTTACCACTAGCACCACGTGGGAAGCCAGGGCTTAAGTTGACCAGATTATAAACAGAAGAAGGGTCTTACATGGTCAGTACTGATTATGTGCCTACTGAGGGTAAGATAAACCCACCAAGAGAAATCCAATCTAGCCTTTGGCAGAGCCCAGGAAGTTCCTTCACCCTTGGAGATCATGCCTCACCCCAGGCCTTGGGAGTGCACAGTCAGCACCCAGCATGGGCGGCCCGTCTGGCGGAGGCCCCCAGGAGTGCTGACACCTGCTCCCACAACCAGGTTGGCCTTGACAATCTCCACCTCTGCCCCCTCACCGACCCTCCCCAAGGCTGGCCCCAGGCTTCAGAGCAGCCTCAGCATGCCCTTTGCCCAGCGATTTCCCTGATGGGGAATTCATCCTGATAAGAAAAGATTAAAGGTGCAAGTGAAGACTTGCTGCTGAGTGACAGATCCAAACTGCAGAAAAACCCCTTCCGTGTGACTTGATTGATATAAAGAAAAGCAAAAGAGAACAAAAATCTAAAAACCAACCCCTACTGTGCATTTTGTAAGGATCCACAGCATGTGTGTGCATAAATGAATACTCACCAAGGCTAAGATCTAGGACTTATCTGGTGTGCGGGTGGGGCAGGGCTGGGTTCTGAGGGCTGATATAAAGAGATCATATCTGTAAGGCTTAAAATTTTTACAAGGAGTTGGCATTCACATGTGAAATGTGCAGTTTAAAAGTATAGGTATACGGATATATACCTATGTGCACAACTTGGGGGCATCTCAGTATATACTAGAAAATGTGTCACCTAAACAGTTACTGTCACACCAGGGAGTACTTTAAAATCTCGTTGCAAAAATAAATCTAGCGATCGAGAAAAGGTTATTCATACACTGTGTAACACAGGAAGCTCAGCTCAGTGCTCTGTGATGAGCTGGATGGGTGGGATGAGGGGGTGGGGGAAGGTCCACGAGGGAGGGTTATATGTATACATATACCTAGTCACTTCATTGTACAGCAGAAACTAACATAACATAGTAAAGCAATTATACTCCAATTTTTTGAAAGTTATTAATACATTAGTGAGAGAAGTTGGTCACAAAGCAACATGCACTTTATACAGCCAAAGGAACTGAAAGCAGAGGCTAAAATAGATGTTTTAGTAACTGTTTAGGTGACACATTTTCTAGTATATACTGAGATGCCTCGAAGTTTTGCATATAGGTATATGTATGCCAACGTTCATAGCAGCATTGTTCATAACACCTGAAAGGTGGAAACAGCCCAAATGTCTATCAAGTGATGAGTGAACAAAATGTGGTATAAATGTAAAATGGGATATTATTTGACCGTAAGAAGGAATGAAACTTGGCCACATGCTACCCTGCAGATGAACCTTGATGACATTGTGATATAAGCCAGACACACCAAAGGACAATACTGTATGGGTTGCCATTTCCTACTCCAGGGGATCTTCCCAACCCAGAGGTTGAACCCACATCTCTTGTGTCTCCTGCATTGGCAGGCGGATTCTTTACCTCTGTGCCACTTGGGAAGCCCAAAGAACTCAGTATGCTCCCTTACTGCTTGCATCTCCATGTTCTGTGTTTGTAGGGACGCTTAGAAAAGGTTAGGATGCAGAGATATAGACTAAGTGTGACCCTGGTCCTCTCTGGGTGGATGGACGTGGGGGCTTTAAAATTCCCTTCATTTTGATTGTCTATACTTTCTTGATGTTTAGTCGCTAAGTCATGTCTGACTCTTTGAGACCCCATGACTGTAGCCCACCAGGCTCCTCTGTCCATGGGATCCTCCAGGCAAGAATACTCTACTGAGTTGCCATTTCCTTCTCCAGGGGATCTTCCTGATCCAGGGATTGAACCCTCGTCTTCTAAATTAGGCGGGTTCTTTACCCCTGAGCCACTAGGGAAGCCCAAGTCTCACTTCTCTGTAATGATTATTATTGGTGTGACAAATTAGAAAAGAAAGAAAAGGAAGGGAGGGAAGGAAAAAAGACTTCGCAACCCCTTTGCCTCTGTTGTTTGCATTCCGGTAGCAGAGATGGTGGACCCAAGCCCCCTTAAGGCTTTCGGTAATCAGGCTGGGGCGGCTGGCTCTCCCTTTGCAGAGCCTGCGGAAGTTAGTGCCTCTCCTTCTCCCACTTTGTCCCTCCCAAGAGTTGCAAGACCACAGATGGCCTCTCCTCTCCAGCAGGACAGGCAGGCAATACTCGTGGAGTCCCCCATGATGAACATATGATGCCATATCTAATCCTCCCAGCAAGGACACCCATTTCATAGATGAGGAGACTGAGGCTAAAAGGTGGGCACTGAGCCCAAGCATGGCTGGCCCTAGGCTTGAGCCGTCTCTGCTGAGACTTGTTGCCCCAGGAGCTGGACCAGGCCACCCTGGGGCCTCTGCAGGCCCTTCCACACCAGCCTCCTTGGCCTACCCTTCTTGTTGGAGGAAGAGCATGGCGTGCACCTCCCTGCCCTCAGCCTGCTGGGCACTCCCTGGATGCCTGTGGCCCCAGCCTCTCCCATGCACCCCCGCCATCTTTTCCCACATTACCTCCGATGGTATCCTTGGCCCACTCCCAGGGCCCCTGCCTGTACCCAATTTAGACAGCCTTTGTCCTGATGTGACCGCAGTCTCCTGTTTCCTGCCTCCATCTCTTTCCCTTCCAACCCCTCCCCCTCCTCAGAATTTCTGTGGGATCTCACTGCCTCCCCAAGAGTCCAAACTCTTCACTCAGCAGGACTTTCCAACCCCACCTGGCTCCCACTTTCTTGTCCACACCCCTCCCACCCTCCCCACCTCTGTCCCAGGGCTCCAGACGGCTTGGCATCACCCCAATTACCCCTGAGCGTCCCTGCTTCCAGACAGACTCACACCTTTCCCCTCGGCCAGGAAGACCCCACCCCCACCTTTTTCAGGGCCTTCCCTTCCTCCCGGGACCCGCCTTGATCACCTGGCCAGGTAGCACCTCTCGGTCGCCCGTGACATCAGGCCCCCACAGACTCTTGGAGCCAACTCGTCTTTCTTCTCCTCCAACTCTCAGCTCCCAGAGACTCGACCACCTCCCCCAACCCCCGCCACCCCGAGTCCCAGCCCCCTGGTCAGGAAGATGGTTCCTCATGTGGGTGTGCATGGCCTTTGTGGGTTTGAATTCTGGTTCTGGGGTGCCCTAGAGCAAAGGAAGGGGCCTCTCTGGGCCCAATTCCCCACTCAGCAAGACAGGGAATAGCAGGCTGTCAGGCCTGCGGTTTGAGGCCTGAACAGACTTCTGTGGGCAACGCTGGGCACTGTGGGGTGTGGAAGTGCTCAGGCCCGGTCGGGGTGAGTACAGTGCCAGGTGGCTGCCAGTCTCTGGGCGCCCCCAGCTGACACTGATGGTGCTCTGCCTGGCAGGGCCTGGCCACTGGGCTTCCCCGGCTATGCCCGGAGTCACACGCCTGTCCCTGGAGCCACGGGAGGAGAGTGCCCAGGGTTCTGGGCTGGATACTCAGGGCTCCTGGAGCGAGCAAGGGGCACATGCAGGCCCCTGGGTGTCACCCCCCCAGCCCCCGCCACCACCAACCCAGGGACACAGGCTCTGTCCTTACCCTGAGCCTCCCACAAGGGGGGCCTGCAGCCCCCCGCCCCTACCCCCGAAGTGCTTTCTGGGGTTTCTGAGGGGACCTGCTGCCGGGCTGTTTTGGAGGCCCCTGCACACCCTGGTTCCCAAGTCGACACCTTCTGCCCCAGAGGAGGCGGCCTTGTGTCAACAGGCAACAGGAGGTGTGAAGGCAGCCACCGTGGCCAAGGGGGAGGCCAGGCCGGCCCTCGCGCTGGCTGGTAATGAGAATACCACACGGCGGCCCCTGCAGCCCCCAGCGGCCTGCCTCCCTGCCCCACACCCCCACGTTCCCACCGCCTGACCATCCCGGGCCCGGGAAGGGACGTAGGAGGGAAGTAGACCTGCGGGGCAGAGGCCAGCCCTGCAACCAGCTCCAGGGCCCGGGCCTGTTCCCCAGGGCCCCGCGCCACCTGCCCAGGGGGAAGGAGCAGGTGGAGAACTTCTGGGAGCAGGGCTGGGCTCTGTGCTGAGCCACCGAGCGGCACAGGCCGACCAGAGGCACGGCCTGCCCCAGCCCCTCGCAAGGCCAGAGCTAGAAGCACACTGTGACTCCAACCTGGGCCTCTCTGTGCTTCTCCTCTGACCGGGGTCTGGGGCATCAATCAGGGGATGATGGACAGGGGCCTCAGGTGCCTCTAGTGGTAAAGAACCCACCTGCCAATGCAGCAGACATAAGAGACACAGGTTCAATCCCTGGGTCAGGAAGATTCCCTGGAGGAGGGCATGGCAACCCACTCCAGTATTCTTGCCTGGAGAATCCCATGCACAGAGGAGCCTGGCAGGCTGCAGTCAGTGGGGTCACAAAGAGTCAGACATGATTGAATGACTAACACTTTTATAATCGGAGTATTGACGGGGACGCGGCCTGCCCCTCTGCGCCCGGCTGACTGGGGCTACATGAGTGAGCGAAGCTGACTCAGGGCCTTGTGGTGCCGCCACGAGAGCAAGCCCAGCTGAGCCCAAGCCGCAGGCACAGAGAAGAGCAGGGGTAGGAGTGTCACGAGTGCTGAAACGCTTGTGAGGCCTCGCTCTGCCCTCCCTCCGCCCAAGATGTCCTGAAGCCAGGTCTCCCACAGCTCCCTGGCCCTGAGACTGCCCGGGGCCCTGAGACTGCCCAGGGGCCTGAGGGGACAGCTGCTGATTCTTGGCCTCAGCTCTCAAGGTTCCTCAGGGATCATCAGGTCCAAGCACCTCGTTTTAAGGTACTTTGGGTCACTGTTGGCAGAAGCAGTAGCAGCCATCCACTCCAGCTCCTACGTGTACTCTTCCAGCCTCTTTAAACACACGCACATATATAATTTACTTATTTGGCTGCACCAGGTCTTAATTGCAGCACACAGGGTCTTCAGTTGTGGTGTGTGAACTCTTAGTTGCATCATATGGGATCTACTTCCCCGACCAGAGATTGAACCTGTGCCCCCTGCTTTGGGAGCATGGAGTTTTAGCCACTGGACCACCAGGGAAGTCCCTTCATCTGGCCTCTTCTTGATTACCTCCAGGAATAGGCCCCTCACTCCCCTACAAGACAGCCCCTGTGATCTACAAAGTCCTTCAGACTCTCCCTGGAGTATTTCTCCAGTACTTGGAGACGATGCTCACATCCCCTGTGTTTCCTTTTTGCATTAAACATCCCCGAGTCCTTCAACTATTTCTCTGGTGACCCAGAATCACATCCCCTCACTAAGCTCCCTCCCCTAAGCTAGGTGTGTCCCATGCCCTCATAGACTGTGGCCCCCAGGTGTGGCCACTTACCCCACATGGGCAATAAGAGACCACCGCCTCCTGATCTGCTGTCGTGGTTCAGTCACTAAGTCACGTCTGACTCTTTGTGACCCCATGGACTGCCGCATGCCAGGCTTCCCTGTCCTTCACTATCTCCCCGAGTTTGCTCAGATTCATGTCCATTGAGTTGGTGATGCTATCTAAATCATCTCATGCTCCTTGATTAAAGATCCCCTTTTTCTTGAAAACAGGAATGGAATCATACTTTTCATACCCTTGGCACCTGGAAAGCAATGACCAACCATGCCTGTTTCACAGTTGCTGCTGGTTACACGGTGCCTCCTGACCCTGAACTTAGAAGGAGGGCACATAGGGCTCTGTTGATTCTACCTTATTAGTAATTAGATCTCATGAGTCATTCCAGCCTAACAGAATCTCTTTCAGTTCAGTTCAGTCGCTCAGTCGTGTCCAACTCTTTGCGACCCCATGGACGGCAGCACGCCAGGCTTCCCTATCCATCACCAACTCCCAGAGCTTACTCAAACTCATGTCTATTGAGTCGGTGATGCCATCCAACCATCTCATCCTCTGTCACCCCCTTCTTCAGTCTTTGAATTGTCATCCCCTCCCGCCTTCAATCTTTCCCAGCATCAGTGTCTTTTCAAATGACTCAGTTCTTCACATCAGGTGGCCAAAGTATTGGAGTTCCAGCTTCAGCATCAGTCCTTCCAATGAATATTCAGGACTGATTTCCTTTAGGATGGACTGGTTGGATTTCCTTGCAGGCCAAGGGACTCTCAGGGTCTTCAACACCTCAGTTCAAAAGTATCAGTTCTTTGGTGCTCAGCTTTCTTTATAGTCCATCTCTCACATCCATACATGACTACTGGAAAAACCATACCTTTGACTAGACAGACCTTTATTGGCAAAGTAANTTCCTTGCAGGCCAAGGGACTCTCAGGGTCTTCAACACCTCAGTTCAAAAGTATCAGTTCTTTGGTGCTCAGCTTTCTTTATAGTCCATCTCTCACATCCATACATGACTACTGGAAAAACCATACCTTTGACTAGACAGACCTTTATTGGCAAAGTAATGTCTCTGCTTTTTAATATGCTGTCTAGGTTGATCATAGCTTTCCTTCCAAGGAGCAAATGTCTTTTAATTTCATGGCTGCAGTCACCATCTGCAGTGATTTTGGAGCCCCAGAAAATAAAGTCTGTCACTGTTTCCGTTGTTTCCCCATGTATTTGCCATGAAGTGATGGGACTGGATACCATGATCTTAGTTTTCTGAATGTTGAGCTTTAAGCTAACTTTTTCACTCTCCTCTTTCACTTTCATCAAGAGGCTCTTTAGTTCTTCTTCTAGACATAAGGATGGTGTCATCTGATTATCTAAGGTTATTGATAGTTCTCCCAGCAATCTTGATTCCAGCTTGTGCTTCATCCCGCCCAACGTTTCTCATGATGTACTCTGCATATAAGTTAAATAAGCAGGGTGACAATATACGGCCTTGACGTAGTCCTTTTCCAATTTGGAACCAGTTTGTTGTTCCATGTCTAGTTCTAGCTGTTGCTTCTTGACCTGCATACAGATTTCTTAGGAGGCAGGTCAGGTGGTCNATTTGGAACCAGTCGGTCGTTCCATGTCCAGTTCTAACTGTTGCTTCCTGACCTGCATACAGATTTCTCAAGAGGCAGGTCAGGTGGTCTGGTATTCCCATCTCTTTCAGAATTTTCCACAGTTTGTTGTGATCCACACAGTCAAAGGCTTTGGCATAGTCAATAAAGCAGAAGTAGATGTTTTTCTGGAACTCTCTTGCTTTTTTGATGATCCAACAGATGTTGGCAATTTGATCTCTGGTTCCTCTGGTTTTTCTAAATCCAGCTTGAACATCTGGAAGTTCATGGTTCATGTACTGTTGAAACCTGGCTTGGAGAATTTTGAGCATTACTTTACTAGCATGTAAGATGAGTGCAATTGTGTGGTAGTTTGAACATTCTTTGGCATTGCCTTTCTTTGGGACTGGAATGAAAATTGATCTTTTCCAGTCCTGTGGCCACTGCTGAGTTTTCCAAATTTGCTGGCATATTGAGTGCAGCACTTTTCACAACATCATCTTTTAGGATTTGAAACAGCTCAACTGGAATTCCATCACCTCCACTAGCTTTGTTCATAGTGATGCTTCCTAGGGCCCACTTGACTTCACATTCCAGGATGTCTGGCTCTAAGTGAGTGATCACACCATCGTGGTTATCTGCGTCATTAAGATCTTTTTTGTATAATTGCTCTGTGTATTCTTGCCATCTCTTCTTAATATCTTCTGCTTCTTTTAGGTCCATACCATTTCTGTCCTTTATTGTGCCCATCTTTGCATGAAATGTTGCCTTGGTATCTTCAATTTTCTTGAAGAGATCTCTAGTCTTTCCCATTCTATTGTTTTCCTCTATTTCTTTGCATTGATCACTGAGGAAGGCTTTCTTATCTCTCCTTGTTCTTTGGAACTCTAAATTTAGATGGGTCTTTAGATCTTTCCTTTTCTCCTTTGCCTTTAGCTTCTCAGAAAAATAGGGACCCTTTAATCCTTATTTTTAAAGAGTATGTTCTTTAGACTGAAAGCTCCATAAAGAAAGAAAATAGGTTTTTTAACCATTCTAACCTTATCTCGATGTATGGCACATAGTGGATACTTCACAAATTCTCTTTTTTGAATGATAGAAAAAGGGGTGAAAGAATAATATTATCAACATGAAGTTAGGGGTAAAGGAAAGTGCATATTTCTGTGGTCAAGCATGATCTAATTTGCAGTGGGCGTAGATTCTGTTTAGAGCTTCCCAGGTGGCTCATGTGTAACAAACCTGCCTGCCAATACAGGAGACGCAGGTTCCATCCCTGGGTTGGGAAGATCCCCTGGAGAAAGAAATGGCAACCCACTCTAGTATTCTTGCCTGGGAAATCCATGGACATAGGAGCCTGTCGGGCTATAGTCCGTGGAGTCACAAAGAGTTGGACACGACTGAGAGACTCAGCATACACACACACACACACACACACACACACACACACACACACGATTCTGGTGGAGGCCCAGGTATGTCTTCAGCAAGAATGTAGTAGGTGGGCCTTAAATAGGGAGGCGACTCCTCCACTCTCTGAGATTCAGCCTCAGGGCTTCCATTCTGAGGATCCGGGACATTAGGATCTGTGTTCCTTGGAAATCCTTGCTGAGATCCCCCCTCCCCACCCCTTCATGGGAGGAGCATGGGAGACAACGTGACAGGGCCTGAGAGCCTGAGAAGGAACTTTGCCTACAACCAGTTTATCTAGTTTCGTGTTTCTCTTGCTGTTTTATGGTTTCCTTCCTGTAGCTTGGTGGAGCATTTCAGCTTTGTCTTAGCTATGTGAAAGGACATCGAAGGAAGAATGATACACCCCAGGGCTCAAGGTCCAAAGGCCAGCTGGGTGGCAGCATCCGTTGGTAAGAGAGCTTAAGAGGAAATTGGCTGTCAGGGCATCAGAGCCTGATTTTGTGGCCTTGCTGTCCTTTTAAAAAAAAAAAACAAAACTTTTTGGCCACACCCCTCCACCTGTGGGATCTTAGTTCATTGACCAGGAGTCAAAAACACACCGTCTGCATTGACAGGCAAAGTTTTAACCATGGGAATGTGAGGGAAGTCTGCTGTCCTTTTTTAATTTGGAGATTTTCTTTACAGTGATAAGCTTAGAGGGTTTTCTTTTCATTTTAAAAAATGGGATTTTTCTTTCATTTGGTGGTCTGATGCAGTTGATCCTTATTCCCTTGAATAATTTCTATGCTAATGATTTCTGCCTACTAGGCCAAACCAGTGGCTGGTTGGGTAGATGAAGATCAGCCTGCCACTGCCATTTATAGGAAAGCAAAGCGCAGGTGGCGGCTGCGAGCCGGCAGCGCACTAAGCGCGGCCGAGAGGAGCTACCCTGTGTCCAAGGTCAGTGGCGGCCGGGAGGAGACACCCTGCGTCCGAGGTCAGGGGCGGTGACTCTGAGGAGCCACCCCGAGCCGGAGGCCAGGGGCGGCAGCAGGGAGGAGCCACCCACGCTAGAGGCCAGGACCAGTGGCCGGGAGGAGCATCCTGAGGAGCGGTGGCTGCGCAGGCACAGGAGGGCCTAGAGGAGCTATCCCACGTTGAAGGTCAGGAACGGCGGCGGTAAGGAGATACCCCTCATCCAAGGTAAGGAGCAGTGGCTGTGCTTTGCTGGAGCAGCTGTGAAGAGATACCCCATGCCCAAGGTAAGAGAAACCCAAGTAAGATGGTAGGTAGTGCAAGAGGGCATCAGAGGGCAGACACACTGAAACCATACTCACAGAACACTAGTCAATCTAATCACACTAGGACCACAGCCTTGTCTAACTCAATGAAACCAAGCCATGCCTGCGGGGCAACCCAAGACGAGCGGGTCATGGTGGAGAGAGCTGACAGAACGTGGTCCACTGGAGAAGGGAATGGCAAGCCACTTCAGTATTCCTGCCTTGAGAACCCCATGAACAGTATGAAAAGGCAAAATGATAGGATACCAAAAGAGGAACTCCCCAGGTCATTAGGTGCCCAATATGCTACTGGAGATCAGTGGAGAAATAAGTCCAGAAAGAATGAAGGGATGGAGCCAAAGCGAAAACAATACCCAGTTGTGCATGTGACTGGTGATAGAAGCAAGATCCGATGCTGTAAAGAGCAATACTGCATAGGAACCTGGAATGTCAGGTCCATGAATCAAGGCAAATTGGAAGTGGTCAAACAAGAGATGACAAGGGTGAACGTCGACATTCTAGGAATCAGCGAACTAAAATGGACTGGAATGGGTGAATTTAACTCAGATGACCATTATATCTACTACTGCGGGCAGGAATCCCTCAGAAGAAATGGAGTAGCCATCATGGTCAACAAAAGAGTCCGAAATGCAGTACTTGGATGCAATCTCAAAAATGACAGAATGATCTCTGTTCGTCTCCAAGGCAAACCATTCAATATCACAGTTATCCAAGTCTATGCCCCAACCAGTAATGCTGAAGAAGCTGAAGTTGAACGGTTTTATGAAGACCTACAAGATCTTTTAGAACTAACACCCAAAAAAGATGTCCTTTTCATTATAGGGGACTGGAATGCTAAAGTAGGAAGTCAAGAAACACCTGGAGTAACAGGCAAATTTGGCCTTGGAATGCGGAATGAAGCAGGGCAAAGACTAATAGAGTTTTGCCAAGAAAATGCACTGGTCATAGCAAACACCCTCTTCCAACAACACAAGAGAAGACTCTACACGTGGACATCACCAGATGGTCAACACCGAAATCAGATTGATTATATTCTATGCAGCCAAAGATGGAGAAGCTCTATACAGTCAACAAAAACAAGGCCGGGAGCTGACTGTGGCTCAGATCATGAACTCCTTATTGCCAAATTCAGACTCAAATTGAAGAAAGTAGGGAAAACCACTAGACCATTCAGGTATGACCTAAATCAAATCCCTTATGATTATACAGTGGAAGTGAGGAATAGATTTAAGGGCCTAGATCTGATAGATAGAGTGCCTGAAGAACTATGGAATGAGGTTCGTGACATTGTACGGGAGACAGGGATCAAGACCATCCCCATGGAAAAGAAATGCAAAAAAGCAAAATGGCTGTCTGGGGAGGCCTTACAAATAGCTGTGAAAAGAAGAGAGGCGAAAAGCAAAGGAGAAAAGGAAAGATATAAGCACCTGAATGCAGAGTTCCAAAGAATAGCAAGAAGAGATAAGAAAGCCTTCTTCAGTGATCAATGCAAAGAAATAGAGGAAAACAACAGAATGGGAAAGACTAGAGATCTCTTCAAGAAAATTAGAGATACCAAGGGAACATTTCATGCAAGGATGGGCTCGATAAAGGACAGAAATGGTATGGACCTAACAGAAGCAGAAGATATTAAGAAGAGGTGGCAAGAATACACAGAAGAACTGTACAAAAAAGATCTTCACGACCCAGATAATCATGATGATGTGATCACTAATCTAGAGCCAGACATCTTGGAATGTGAAGTCAAGTGGGCCTTAGAAAGCATCACTACGAACAAAGCTAGTGGAGGTGATGGAATTCCAGTTGAGCTGTTTCAAATCCTGAAAGATGATGCTGTGAAAGTGCTGCACTCAATCTGCCAGCAAATTTGGAAAACTCAGCAGTGGCCACAGGACTGGAAAAGGTCAGTTTTCATTCCAATTCCAAAGAAAGGCAATGCAAAAGAATGCTCCAATTACCGCACAATTGCACTCATCTCACATGCTAGTAAAGTAATGCTCAAAATCCTCCAAGCCAGGCTTCAGCAATACGTGAACCGTGAACTCCCTGATGTTCAAGCTGGCTTTAGAAAAGGCAGAGGAACCAGAGATCAAATTGCCAACATCCGCTGGATCATGGAAAAAGCAAGAGAGTTCCAGAAAAACATCTACTTCTGCTTTATCGACTATGCCAAAGCCTTTGACTGTGTGGATCACAATAAACTGTGGAAAATTCTGAAAGAGATGGGAATACCAGACCACCTAACCTGCCTCTTGAGAAATCTGTATGCAGGTCAGGAAGCAACAGTTAGGACTGGACATGGAACAACAGACTGGTTCCAAATAGGAAAAGGAGTGCGTCAAGGCTGTATATTGTCACCCTGCTTATTTAACTTATATGCAGAGTACATCATGAGAAACGCTGGACTGGAAGAAACACAAGCTGGAATCAAGATTGCCGGGAGAAATATCAATAACCTCAGATATGCAGATGACACCACCCTTATGGCAGAAAGTGAAGAGGAACTCAAAAGCCTCTTGATGAAAGTGAAAGAAGAGAGTGAAAAAGTTGGCTTAAAGCTCAATATTCAGAAAACGAAGATCATGGGATCCAGTCCCATCACTTCATGGGAAATAGATGGGGAAACGGTGGAAACAGTGTCAGACTTTATTCTTGGGGGCTCCAAAATCACTGCAGATGGTGACTGCAGCCACGAAATTAGAAGACGCTTACTCCTTGGAAGAAAAGTTATGACCAACCTAGATAAGTATATTGAAAAGCAGAGACATTACTTTGCCGACTAAGGTCCGTCTAGTCAAGGCTATGGTTTTTCCTGTGGTCATGTATGGATGTGAGAGTTGGACTGTGAAGAAGGCTGAGCGCCGAAGAATTGATGCTTTTGAACTGTGGTGTTGGAGAAGACTCTTGAGAGTCCCCTGGACTGCAAGGAGATCCAACCAGTCCATACTGAAGGAGATCAGCCCTGGGATTTCTTTGGAAGGAATGATGCTAAAGCTGAAACTCCAGTACTTTGGCCACCTCATGCAAAGAGTTGACTCATTTGAAAAGACTTTGATGCTGGGAGGGATTTGGGGGCAGGAGGAGAAGGGGACGACCGAGGATGAGATGGCTGGATGGCATCACGGACTTGATGGACATGAGTCTGAGCGACCTCCGGGAGATGGTGATGAACAGGGAGGCCTGGCGTGCTGTGATTCATGCGGTCACAAAGAGTCGGACACGACTGAGCGACTGAACTGAACTGAAGGATCCACCTGGTAGCTTTACCTTGTGGCTCAAACGGTAAAGACAGCCTGTAATACAGGAGACCTGGGTTCGATCGTTGGGTTGGGAAGATCCCTTGGAGAAGGAAATGGTAACCCATTCCAGCATTCTTGCCTGGAGAATTCCAGGACAGAGCAGGCTGGCGGGCTACAGTCCATGGGGTTGCAAAGAGTGGGACATGACTTAGCGACTAACACTTTCACTTTTCAAGGGCCTACCACGGTCACTTTTGTTGAACCAATACAAATCAGCCATCTGGCTGGAGATGGTGTTATCAACAGTCATCTACTGAATTTTCACACGAACTTGTGCGAGGACAGTTAGTGTTGGTATGGAAAGGTTTCTTACCTAGACTTCACAAGGAAGGGGACACGGACAAATGTGTCCTCACAGACTGCCATCCCATTGGATGGCATATTTGACCCAGACATAGGAGAACAGATATTAGATTTCAGCCATTGTAGGGTCTAGATGGCAGGCCTTCTACGAGAAAAAGCTTCCTCAAGGGCTTCCCTGGTGGCTCAGTGGTAAAGAGATCGCTTGCCAATGCAGGAGACATTGGTTCGATTCCTGGTCTGAGAAGATCCCGCATGCCGTGGAGCAACTAAGCCTATGCATTACAACTGTAGAGCCGGCGAGCTGCAAATACTGAGCGCATGCGCCGCACCTACCGAAGCCCGTGCACCCTAGAGGCGTGCTCTGCAACAAGAGAAGCCACCTCAGAGAGAAGCGCACCTCAAGGAGAGAGCAGCCCTCACTCGCCTCAACTAGAGAAAAAAGACCTGTGCAGCCACAAAGACCCAGCACAGCCAAAAATAAATACATTTTTAAAATTATTAAAAAGAAAAAAAACTTCTCAAGTGCACCACCCAATATGAAAGGCATGTCACACACCCCTCGGATTAGACCATGACACGGGAATTTGATCGTGTGGTCAAGCGCCTTTCCCCATGTAAAGATGACAGAAGTTCTACCCCGAGTAACCCTGACTCTGACTTTGGTGATGTTTCTTTGGTTTGACTTTTTTCTTTTTTACTCTTTTTGGTCAGACTGAAGCACTGGAAAGTAAAGGGTTATTAACTACAAGCTTTTGTTATTCTGCAGTTTGGGTGGAGTGTTTGACTTTAACGAGGCAAGAACTGATCGTTATTTGGGTTGATATATTTTGTTATTTTTGCTTTGCCTGCCGTGGGATCGTGTGTCGGAGTGGTATGAGGGTGGGGAGTGCTGGAACATGAGCTGTTTTGGGGTTGGGTTGTTAGTGGAAATGTTCCTACTGCTTAGCGGAGAAGGCATGTTAGGTAAAACCACTCTGTCCCTTTGACCCTGAAGTCTTAAGGTATTTAAATAGCCTTTCCAGAGGTGTTCAGTGTTCACACATGCCTGGGAGACCGAGTCAACAATCTGTACAGTAGACACAATCCTGTAACAGGTGTTCCTCATAAGTGAGACTACAAAGCTTGGTTCTTTTTTTAAAAAAATTATTTTATTGTAGTTGATTTACAATTTTGTGTTAGCTTCCAGTGTACAGCAAACTGATTCAGTTATGTGTATACACATATACATACATGTATAAACACACACACATACATGTATGCACACATGTATATACAGTGTACACATACATGTACACATGTATGCATACATGCAACCTGTATATGTATATATGTATACATATATACATAACGTGTATATACATGTATACACATATACATGTATATGTATGTGCTTAGTTACTCAGTCGTGTTCGACACAATCTTTTTCATACTTTTTTCCAATATAATTTATTACAGGATATTGAATATAGCTCCCTGTGCTATACAGTAGGACCTTGTTGTCTCTCCAACCTATATATACTATTTTGCATCTGTTAATCCCAAGCTCCCAACCCATCCCTCCCTGCCAACCTCTCCCGTGGCAACCACAAGTCTATTCTCTGTGAGTCTGCTTCTGTTTTGTAGATAAGTTCACTTGTGTCAATTTTAAATTCCATGTATATATGACATCATATGATATTTGCCTTTCTCTGTTTCACCTCACTTGGTGTGATAATCTCTAGGTCCATCCGTGTTGCTGCAAATGGCATTATTTCATTCTTTTTTATAGCTGAGCAGTATTCCATGGCATACATATGTGTATATATTTAAGTCACATCTTCTTTATTCATTCATTCGTTGATGGACGTTTAGGTTGCTTACTTACCTTGGCTATTGTGGATCGTGCTGCTGTGAATATAGGGGTGCATGTATTTTTTTGAATTATAGTTTTGTCTAGATATAGTCTTAGGAGTGGGATTGCTGGATCACAATGGTAACTCTATTTTTAGTTTTTTTAAAAACAATTAAAAAAAAGCCTTTATTGAATTCGTTACAATATCATTTCTGCTTTACATGTTTTTTTGTTTGTTTGTTTCTTTGGCCCTGAGGCAAGTGGTATCCTAGACCCCGACCGGAGACTGAACAGGCACCCCCTGCATTGGAGATGAGGCTTAACCATTGGACCACCAGGGAAGTTCCCTATTTTTAGCTTTTTGAGGAAATTCCATACTGTTATCTATAGTGGCTGCACCAATTTACCTTCCTCCCAGCAGTGTACAAAGGTTTCCTTTTCTCCACACCTTCTCCAGCATTTATTGTTTGTGGGCTTTTTAATGATGGCTTTCTGACTGGTGTGAGGAGATAACTGATGGTGATTTTGACTGCATTTCTCTAATAATGTGCTTAGTCATTCAGTCATGTCCAGCTCTTTGCGACCCCATGGACTGTAACCCGCCAGGCTCCTCTGTGGAATTCTCCAGGCAAGAATACTGGAGTGGGTTGCCATGCCCTTCTCCAGGGGATTTTTTTGACCCAGGGGTCAAACTTGGGTCTCCTGCATTGCAGGCAGATTCTTTACCAGTGGGGCCACCAGGAAAGCTCAGTACTTTAAAGCCTGGTTCTTAGAGAATAGAGAGCACCGTCTGTCCTACCGGGAAGAGAACGGCAGAATTGAGCTATGTTATGATTTGCTTAACATATGTCAGATCATCACAACAGGAAAGGGACCCTCCCCCCACCCCCACCCCGGTAGCCCAGTGGCTGGGACTTCACCTTCCAATGCAGAGGATGCAGGTTTGAACCCTGGTTGGGGAGCTAGTATCCCACATACCTCGTGGCCCAAAAACTGAAACATAAAACAGAAGCGATGTTGTAACACATTCTCCCCCACCCCCCACCCCGGTAGCCCAGTGGCTGGGACTTCACCTTCCAATGCAGAGGATGCAGGTTTGAACCCTGGTTGGGGAGCTAGTATCCCACATACCTCGTGGCCCAAAAACTGAAACATAAAACAGAAGCGATGTTGTAACACATTCAATAAAGACTTTAAAAATGGTTCACATCAAAAATGTCTTAAGAAAAAAATAACAGGAAAGTTCCACATTTGGGATATTATGTGAGGATGTGTAGATCTTAATCAAACCATCATGGCAGAAGCTATTGGTTACCTAGCCAACAACCATGCATTTCCCCCTACTTGCTTCCTAACAGAACGGCAGTTTTGTTGGAGCCTGTCATGGGTCCGGACCTGACAATGCGTCATAATCAGTCTAAGCCTATTTCCACTTTCACAGCTTTTATGACAGCTAAGGCTGATCACACAGCCCAGATATGGCCAATGAGATATGAGCAGATTTCTGCTGAGAAATCTTCTGGAAAAGCTCTTGCTCTCCAGATAGGAGGAGGCAGAGGCAGCTGGCATCACCAGTTCCTCTTCTTCCTGCCTTGAACACAGACCTGAAGTTCAGAGCTGCATCAGCTGTCTTTTGACCATAAAGTAACATGCTAAAATCATGAGGAAACAACCTCTTATATAGTTAAGCCACTATCAATTCAGGCTTTCTATAAGATATATACGAATGACTCTCTAATATGCTGTAATAATACAAGAGACGTTTGAGTGCCTCACATTAACGTACCCAGCGTTCTGACAGGACGGGGGCAGCAAGTGCGAGTTATTTCCAGGGATTCTTTGATGACAGACCCTGAAGATTCTAAGTTGGAACAGCTAACATTTCAGACATGAGTTTATTCGATCTTGTGCAGCTGGGCTTTCTCATATGTTGCCCTAGATTGTCTCTGCTTGGTTGAGGAACCATTGTAGGATTCTGGGTGACCATTTATAGTTCCTCTAGTCACGCTCAAAGCCTTTGTCCCCTGGTCTGTCTCAGCACCTCTCTCCCTTGTCCCAAGTCTGTTGTGTGGGCTTGCTATACTTAGACTTACTGGAGAGTCGGGAAAATTCCTTTAAGACAGAGACAAGAACCCAAAGATAGATGAGGACTGGATGGGTTCAGGCATTTTTTCTCTAGTCAGATGGCTGATCTTTATTGGTTTTTACAGATTGACAGGTCAGAGACCCTTTGCATGTGTACGTGTCCTCAGTCACATCCAATCCTTTGCATGGCCTGCCGCATGCCAGGCTTCCCTGTCCTTCACTGCCTTCCAGAGTTTGCTCAGATTCATGTCCGTTGAGTTGATTATGCCATCCAACCATCTCATCCTCTGTTGTCCCCTTCCCCTTCTGCCCTCAATCTATTCCAGGATCAGGTATTTGGCAGTGAGTCGGCTCTTCACATCAGGTAGGCAAAGCACTGGGGCTTCAACTTCAGCTTCTGTCCTTTCAATGAATATTCAGTGTTGATTTCCTTTAGGATGGACTGGTTTGATCTCCTTTCTGTCTAAGGGACTCTCAAGAGTCTTCTCCAGTGCCACAATTTGAAAGCATCAGTTCTTCAGTGCTCAGCCTTCTTTATGGCTCAGCTCTCATATCTGTACATGACTATAGGGCAATGAAGCAAATACAGTTATCCACGTTTTACCAGCAAGGAACTTGTGGGGAAAAAGAGAAGTTAGGTAACTTGAATAAATCACACAGGCTGTAGGCAGCAGAACTGGGATTCCACTCAAATCCGTCTCACCGCAAAGCTCTTCCTTATGGTGCCACCTCTCCCATCTTCGGAGCTTCCCTGGTAGCTCAGCTGGTAAAGAATCTGCTTGCAATGTGGGAGATCTGGGTTCAATCCCTGGGTTGGGATGATCCCCCAGAGAAGGAAACGGCTGGCTACCCACTCCAGTATTCTGGCCTGGAGAATTCTGTGGACTGTATAGTCCGTGGGGTCACAAAGAGTCAGACACAACTGAGCGGCTTTCACTCACTCTCCTATCTAGATGAATTTCTCCCCTACCCGTGTATCTTTCAGTCATGGAGCCACATGGCCAAATTGCTCTATGTTTGCACATTAGGTAACCACCTTCTGCTGCCTTCTAGGAGAAGATCTTGGTTCTGAGGGCTCTTGTCAGGCTTCTGTTTCCTTTTGGAGTTACTGCTGCTGCTGCTGCTGTTAAGTCGCTTCAGTCGTGTCCGACTCTATGCGACCCCACAGACGGCAGCCCACCAGGCTCTGCTGTCCCTGGGATTCTCCAGGCAAGAACACTTGGAGTTACTAGTTTAAACAAAATCAAGAATTTCATTGGACCACTTTCCTGGGTTGGCATGGGTGGACCTGGGGCCCAGAATGGTGCTGCCAAGTCCGTTTCCCTTGCCATCTTTCCACAGTGCTTCTCTCAGAGTCTCTCTGTGTTAGATTGACCCTCACATTGGTGAAGAGGCTGCAGACAGGCACCAGACTGCAAAATTTAAAAAAAAGAGAGAGAGAGGGAAAGACCATTCTCTGTATGAATCCATATACCAAATTTTGAAAGGGTTCTGTGCAGTCCTTCTCAGGTATTTCTCCACAATACTGACAAGCACTCCAGGAAAACGCAGACTGGACCAAGCCTAGGATGAGATGCTGGCAGCCATAAACACACCCATATCAATGCCTAGCAAGGTGGAATCATAGAGTGGAGAGCTGTGGTCTGTTTCCTCCTCCTCAATATTACACCAGCACGTTATTAGCAGTTCTCACTCTGTCTAGAAGCCTCAGGGGTTCCCAGGTGGTGCAGTGGTAAAGAAATCTGCCTGCCAGTGAAGGAGACTCGAGAGACTTGGGTTCCATCCCTGGGCTGGGAAGGTCCCCTGGAGGAGGGAATGGAAACCCACTCCAGTATTCTTGCCTGGAGAATCCCATGGACAGAGGAGCCTGGCCGGCTACAGTCCATGGGGTCGCAAAGAGTCAGACACGGCGGAGCATAGCACACAAGCCCTGCCTAGTAATCGTTTACATCTTACCTTCCTCACTCGGCGTTGAATACCTGTGCAACCAGGATTCCATCTTTCATTTTGACATCTCAGAATCTAGCATATTGCCTCAGATAGAGGAACGCAAAACATATTTACCAAATAAATGAATATAATACAGAATAATGCTACGGTTTGCAACGCTGTGGTTAAGAAAACATTCTCCAGAGTTCTGGCAGGCACCACAAGAATAAAAGCCGCTCCTTAGAGGCCTCTGTATAATTTACAAAGTAAATGATACCTACTTTCCTGAAAACTTTTATATATGCGTCTCATTTAAACCTGAGCGCAATGAGAATGCATGTACCAGTACTTAGAAGCCTTGCACTTAGCGGGTGTAGAGGAGGGTGAGAGAGGTGGTAGAGGCGGAGGATGTGATCCGTAAGGAGACTGTGGTCCTGAGGATAACTAAGGCGATGAGAAAAATCACTCCAAGACAGTGAGGGACTAATTCCTTCACTCAAA
Organism: Cephalophus harveyi; assembly: GCA_006410635.1. NCBI lineage: Eukaryota > Metazoa > Chordata > Mammalia > Artiodactyla > Bovidae > Cephalophus > Cephalophus harveyi. The sequence continues at coordinate 207,502 of SJYT01008629.1, read as the reverse complement.
TGGATGCTCAGGTGCTCCCTGGCAAAGGCCCAGCGTCAGCTCAGGTTCCAAGGAGGAACTTCGGGATCTATTCAGAGCAGAGGTAGAAGGGTGACAAGAAGATGAGCTAAAAAACATGACATGTGTGGAAAGGTTAAAGGAACTGGGATGACTCAGGTTGGAGAGGAGAAGGCCAAGAGGAAACTGAGTCATTTTCTTCAAGACAAAGAAGTGATCTCTCGCTGGGGGCTGGTGACCAGCTGTCCTCCGTTGCCTCTGCATGTGGAGCAAGGGGAGACGGGCTTAGACCGAAGGCAGGGCTAAGATTAGAGACAAGGAAGAACTTGGCAGTGAGGGATGTTGTATAACCTACTTTACAGACACTTGGGGACTGAGGAGACTCCCACATTCCTGGTCCCGGCCCAGTGGACTGGATGCGGGGATGGTCTGGCAGGCTGGTAGGGAACGGAGGAGGAAGGGATCCTGGGGGCCCTCCGTCCGTGGCCTGATCTTCCTTGGTGTCCTCAATTTCCCGTTGGAAAATTCAGTTCCCCAGTTTTGGAGCTGGCAAGGCAGCACCTCCCCCTCCCACCACGCACTGCACCAGTGTTCTGGGCTGGGTAATAATGCCTGTCATTTCCTCTCCCGGGGGAGTGGGGCTGCAACCGCCCCTGACAGCCCCGAGGGATTGAAGGCAACTAAAAATAGTGCATTAAATATAATCTGTTGAGGGGCACGTTTGCATTGCTCTTCTTCCCCCCTCTGGTCTTTTTATCCTGCTGGGCAGGCCAGGCCCGGGTCCAGCTTGGGGGCCCTGGGAATCAGGTTTTGAGCTCCAGCTGCTCTCATTTTGTTGCAGAAGGATTCTCTCGGCAAGAGGTTTCAGGGAGCAAATCCACAAAGTACAACCGGATATCCTCAGGGGCCACCCCTCCTCACTTCCCAGTGGGCCCTCTGGGTCCTTCAGGGCCGGAAGGTACAGGGAGAGAAGCTGGAAGTGGAGGAGACAGTGTTGAGAAGGAGAGCCAGCTCCGGCTTTGTTCTCCCATCAGCCACTTCCGTCTGCTGCACAATCTCTCTGAGGTTAAATATTAATTAAGAGCAGAATGACAGTGAGCGCTGAGCAGTGTCACTTTCTGTCCCAACACAAATGCTAATTTCCTTCCCGGTATGAAGTGACTTTGGAGTGGGATTGGCAGCGCAAGGAGAAAAGCTGGTGGTGGGGGGAGGAGGGGAGGGGAGGAGAGATGAGTAGCCCAGCTTTAGAGAACTAAGAGGAATGATGCCAGGGAGGGGGAAGAAGAGGGCTGTCAGGTGACAAAATGTGGTCATGATGCCAGCAGGGCCCTGTGGGGCTCCTGGGCACGGACGCCTTTGGTCCCCCATCAGTTGTAGGCAAGATTCTAGCCTCCACGACCTTCTCTGAGTTCCAGGAGGGAGAACAGTTGCTAATCAAAGGGGATGCAGCAATGAAACCACCTGAGGCAGAGTCTCATCCAGAGTAGGACATGGACCACTTAGCACCCCGCACACACCCTAACCTGTTAGCAACCCCGCCCTTTTGAAACTGCAGAAGAAAGAAGAATGCAAGATTGTTACTGCCTTGATCCTTATCCCATTCTCCTGCCTGACTATAAAACCTTTCCCTACTCACCAGGGAAGGGACCACAGTTCTTGAGGCGCTAGCCTACTTACTCTGTTCCCCCTTTGCCTTGCAAAGTGCTAAAGCCACTCTTTCTTTCTCCTCCATACCTCTGTCACCGTATTTCTGTCTGGCATTGGTGCACAGAGAACCAAGATTTTGGCAACAGTCACAACACAATCCTAGACTTTCTTCACTTTATTTAAAAAAAAAAACTTTAAATTTTGTATTGGAGTATAGCCGGTGAACAATGTTGTGATAGGTTCAGGTGGACAGTGAAGGGACTCAGCCATGCATATCCATGTATCCATTCTCCCCCAAACTCCCCTCCCATCCAGGCTGCCACATGACATTGAGCAGAGTCCCGTGTGCTCTACAGTAGGTCCTTGATGGTTACCCATTTTAAATATAGAAGTTGAACATGTCCATGCCAGACTCCATAACTATCCCTTCCTCCATCATTCCCCGCTGGCAAGCATCAGTTCATTCACTTAAGTCTGTGAGTTTCTTTCTGTTTTCTAAATAAGTTCATTTGAATCATTTCTTTTTAGATTCTGCATATAAAGAGTGTCATACAATATTTCTCCTTTCCTGTCTGATTTACTTACTCAGTATGATCACTTTAACCTGATGATCTAAGAAGCTGGGGTAGAGCCGAGTGTCTCCACATCTATAAGGCAGGGTTCTTGACATGGGTCCATGCGTTGGTTTCAGGGCTCATGAAACTGGAAGTTGTTTCCAAAATTGTGTGTGTGTACATAAGCAGCTTTCTGAGGAGATTTCTGAATTTCCATCACAGCCAATATGATGTTCCCCAGGGTCAGCCCCAGTATGTGGTACCCATCTCATGGCTCAAGATGGCTGCTAGAACCTTAGCCGAACATCTGTCTTCTAGGCAGGAGAAGGAAAAAGGTGGGATGAAGAGGGGAAGGCAAAAAAAGTTCCACTCCAGTTTTCTGTTTCCCTATTAATAAATTGTCTCAGAAATCCCTGGTGGCTCAACAGTAAAGAATTGACCTGCAATGCAGGAGACCGAGGTTTGATCCCTGGGTCAGGAAGACCTGCTGGAGAAGGAAATGGTTCCTCACTCTAGCCTTCTTGCCTGGAGAATCCCATGGACAGAGGAGCCTGGTGGGCTATAGTCCATAGAGTTACAAAGAGTTGGACAGACTGAAGCAACTGAACTCGGGAGCCCCGGGAGAGGTTAGTAGAAGAGAGGAGGATTTAGGGAGGAATACTGATTTGTATGAGGCCTTAAGGCAAAATCAAGCCCCCATTTTTAGGGCAGCGCCTGGAACTGTGATGTTGGAGAACATTCTTGAGAGTCCCTTGGACTGCAACGAGATCCAACCAGTCCATCCTAAAGGATATCAGGCCTGGGTGTTCATTGGAAGGACTGATGCTGAAGCTGAAACTCCAGTACTTCGGCCACCTCACGCGAAGAGATAACTCATTGGAAAAGACCCTGATGCTGGGAGGGATTGGTGGCAGGAGGAGAAGGGGACGACAGAGGATGAGATGGCTGGATGGCATCACTGACTCGATGGGCATGAGTTTGAGTGAACTCTGGGAGTTGGTGATGGACAGAGAGGCCTGGCGTGCTGCGATTCATGGGGTCGCAAAGAGTCGGACACGACTGAGCGATTGAACTGAACTGAACTGGGAAGGAAGGGGCAGGAGGAAGAGAAAACATAATCTTTGGAGATTAGATGTTTTGGCAGGGCTGGGAATTCCTTTGGGAATCTAGAAGTGTTTCTATTTAACCCAGGGAAACTATGCTCTCTGTGTTGGGTTGAGTACAAAGCCTGACTTTTTCTTCTGGAAGGAGACTGTGTTGTTCTTTTTTATTTTATTTTTAAAAATACCTTTTGTGTTTGCTTATTTGGCTGCCTCTGGTCTTAGTTTCAGCATGTGGCATCTTAGTTCCCCGACCAGGGATCGAACCTGCAGCCCCTGCATTGCAAGGCAGAGTCTTAACCACTGGACTGTAAGGGAAGCCCCTCTTGTTCTTGTATAGCTTGAAAGTGTTGGTCAAGGTGTCAGGATAGCGAGATGGAGGTGTTCAGGGAGAGGAGGCGAGAGGCCAGGGTGGGGGCTGGGATGGGAGCCACCTTTGTCCAAGTGTTTTGCAGGCTTTGGGAAGGAGATCCCATGCTAGGTCCTTCCCTCGCCCTTCCTTTTTCTGTCTTTCTTAAAATATCCTGTGTTTCTGCAGCAGTGCGGCTGCTAATCTAAAATAAAAACAGCAGGAAATGCAAATGGTCAGGTTCTCCTAGCAACAGGAGCCAACCCACGCAGGGCGCGTGTGGAGCAGAGAAAACTGTCCTGAGGCTGAGATGTGGGTGGCTGGGCCGAGGAGCAAGTCTCCTCTGACAGTCTCGCCCCTCTTACTGTGGACAGGGGCTGTCTGGTGGGCAGCCACCTGTTGTGCAAAGAAGCCCTCTATGAACTGGACTGGGGCAAAGGATCACGTGCTGGGGAGATGGTGCAAGGGTAGGGAGATAGCAGCAGCCTTGGTTTATTTAAGACGTCTCCTAACCAACACAACATAAAATGTAAAGCCATTTTCCTCTGATTAAAAAAAAAAAAAAAGACATCTGTTGATGGCAGTGGCTGGAGTGGCCCCTTGGAACCTGACAGAGGGGCTCTAACTAGGTGTGTGATTGGGAAGGGCCTTGATTTATGAACATGTTCCTATATGTCCATTTGAGTCAACCCTCGGAGCCTTGCTGTTCCGAAACAATAGCCATAACAATTTCATAATAATAGGTTATGAAATAAGAGGAAGGAGAAAACGGCTCAGATGCTTAGGTAAGGGGACCAAAACCAGGAGACTGCAAAGACTCTTAGAGACACCTGGTTTAGGGACTTAGCTGGTGGTCCAGTGGTTAAGAGTCAGCCTGCAATGCAGGGGACATGGGTTTGATCCCTGTTCCAGGATGATCCCATGGATGGTGAAGCAACTAAGCCTGAGAGCCACAGTTAATGAGCCAGCCTGCTAGAGCCCATGCTTCGCGACGGGCTTAGGCAATTTACTGCTGCTGCTGCTAAGTCGGTTCAGTCGTGTCCAACTCTTAGTGACCCCATGGACTGCAGCCTAGCAGGCTCCTCTGTCCGTGGGATTTGCCAGGCAAGAGTACTGGAGTGGGTTGCCATTGCCTTCTCCAGACAACTTACTTAGGTTCTGAGAATTGGATTCTTTATCTGTAAAGCAAGAGCAATTGTGGCTGTTTCACAGAGGTATGTGAAGTGCTAGCACCGCCAGGCATACAGTAGGCCCTCAACAGATACTGGTTTTTGCACCTCTTACTTGTGGCTGCAGTTGCTCAAGGGACCAGGTGGGAGTTTTGACTGCTATTGCCAAGGCAGGGAATGCTATTTTCCAGGTAGCCCGAGATGGAGCTCAAAACGGAATTCTCCCACACACACACAAAGGAGCGTGCCTTCATTATTGATTAAATGGCTTTTTAATAGATAGATCCGAGACCATAATGCCTATGTCTGTTTTCCATCATTGTGTCCTCAGCACCTGGTACTCAATAAACAATTGTTGAGTGAATGAACCAATGTGTTGTTGTTTCCGTGAGGAAAGGCATTTTAAATACGAGATAGCCAGCTTACAAAAGAATATTGAAGCATATGGACTTCCTGAATTTGATCTGCTTAGGCAACCTCTTTGAGGTCAGGTCCAGAGAAGACAGGACATGGTCCAGGGTGGGGACTTGACCTGCTAGTGGGTTTACCAAGCCATGACCTGCAACCCTGCTCTGTGCTGTTTCCTGGCTCAGACAAGACGACAAGCTGTAGTGATTCATACAAATGGCTGATGAGGGGGCAGGTCTTTTCAGGAGATCTCTGATGGGCTGTTGGGCTCAGAAAAGTGAATCACCACCCTTGGCCTTGGCAACTCCATCCTCCACCCCACTCTTCTAGCTGATGAGGGGCATATGAGGCTGAGGTCACCTCCAAGAAGGGGTTTGCTCTTCCGTCTTATTTGTAAACATCTCCCTGATCCTACACCGCTGTCTCAGTCCCTCTCTGGGGTTTTTTTTTTTTTTTTTAATTAATTAATTTGTTTTGTGCTTTCTTAGTTAGGGCAGGCCAGAACTTTGATCCTCGTTGTGGCGTGTGAAATCTTCAGTTGCTGCCTGTGGGATGTTAGTTCTCTGACCAGGGATCAAACCCAGGCCTCTTGCATTGGGAGCAGGAGTCTTAGCCACTGGACCACCAGGCACATTGCCTTTTTCACTTTCTTTTCTATCGCACCCTTCTCTTTCTCTCTCTCTCTCCCACACATGCACACACATACAGACACGCACATATGAATTTGGATATTGATTTTTACTATTTTAACTCCAGGTTCTGTTTTTCAAATGTGGATAGTTCCAGCTCATTCATTATTCCCTTGTCGCTGGGGCTGTCATAAAAGTGAGTTTCCCGTTGCTGAGATAGTAGCCCCTTGTGTGTCTCAGGGAGATCAGCAAGGGCAAAGACCTTCCCATCGGACCCCTGGGAAATCACAGAGGCTGTTGGAGTGTGGGCGCAGCATGTGAGGTCCCCAGGGAATTATGGCCCACTCCTCCTGGGAATTGTGGACCTGCTGAGCTGATTTGCAGTCTCCTTGAATCCCAGACTTACAGGAGTGCTCAGAGTCTCTTTGCTTCCTCCACTTAACACATTAAAGACCTACAAGAGGACAGAGTACCTAAGGAAGAGACAAAGTCTTTGGCCTTAGATTTTTTCTTTATAAGGGTCTTAGTTAGCTCCCTAGAATCCGGCTGCCCGATATCATTATCCATGAAACTGGTGGAGAGTAAGAACTGTCTTTGTCTTCATGGGTAGGAAATCAGGTCATCCTCTCCAAAGGTATAGAATACTCCCCCAGGCTGTAGAGAGCAGGTTCTGGTTTCTACCCAGAAAAGCTAGAGAGGAAAACTGTGGCTGCCTACTAGAGTATCAGGGGAAAAAGCAGAGATATTTTTAACATACGGAATATCAGTGAACAGAATGCTAAGGAACTAGAAAACTTATTCCAATAAATATGAAGCATATGCTCTTCCTAAAGCAAACCCGCTTCTGCTATATACAAATTTCATGAAGGAAAAAAATGTCGGAAATTGCAGAAATATCTGGCCTGAAGTGGGCTACAACCACTTACTGCAGGAGACCTGGAAGGCTGCACAGACGCCCTGGGAACAGTGACTGGGGGGTCGGGCGTTCTTGGCCATCTTGTCATGCGGGTTGGGGATTGTCCAGAGCCCTCTGGAGTCTGGGGACCCCAGCTCAAGATGGACAGTAGGACACACAACCACAGCTTGTAATGTCAGAGCATGCGTCACCAGCAATTGGAACGTCCTCTCCAGCTCCGCTACCCAGAATCCCGAAACACAAATGCCTTTCTGAGTGGCAGAGATTCTTGCCATCAAATGGCCTTTTGGATTCTCTTCAACCTGTTTTTCCTCTTGCAAGCAGGAAAGGCGATTTGTATTCATCTCATTAGTAGGGTGTTGGTAATTGGGGCTAGTATTAATAATTTCATTGTGAAACCTGACAAATATTTCACTCTCTCCTGTAGTGGGTAATTTCATCCCCAACAGCCTCTCTTTTTGTGCCGCCAGATGGAGAGGACGTGTGTTTGCCATTCTCATTAATACAGTTAGTACCTTAGCATCGCGCCTGTCCTCGCCCTAGCCCCACGCTCTCCTGGCTCGGGGTGGGGAGGGGAGACCGAGCAGGAGGCCTGCTGGGGTGGGGTGGGGGGTGCCTGGGGCCCTGGGCGGAGGTGGGGAAGGCTATGGGAGGGGCTGGCGGGAGAACCCTGAGAGAGGCGAGGGACTGCAGAGTGCTAAACCACAATAAGAACACCGCCGCTAACAACAGGGTGATGGAGGAGAAACAAATCACGATGCTGCCTAAAACTCCCACTGCAGTATCTCAACCCCAGAACAGCTCTCCCGACTCAGGGCGCCGCTGGCCGCCCTTCCACCCGCTAGCACCACCTCCGCAGCCAGACTGCAGACACGGTTCAGCCACTCGCGCCCCCGGCTGTCCCCGCGCCCAGCACTTCGCTCCTCCCCGCCGGGAGATGCTGGGAGCCCCGTCGGGGAAGGAGGAGCGCTCTCAGCAGGCTGGTATCTGAAAGCCTGTTCCTCTTCCCGGGGAGGAGGAGGAGCAAGGATCGCGCTTCTGTTGGCTGGGCCTCCAAGTCTCTCTCTCCACCCCGCATCCGAAGGCTGCTAACCTGGCCAAATCCTCACGACGTTCCTGGCCCCGCCTCCTCAGCCCCAGCTGGCCCCTGACTTGCAGACGCTGGCCTCATACAGCTTCTCTCCTGGAGGGATAGGGACAAGGGCAGTCGCCGGTGAGGGATGTAGCTGCTTCTGCTGCTGCTGCTAAGTCGCTTCAGTCGTGTCCGACTCTGTGCGACCTCATAGACGGCAGCCCACCAGGCTCCTCTGTCCCTGGGATTCTCTAAGCAAGAATACTGGAGTGGGTTGCTATTTCCTTCTCCAATGCATGCATGCTAAGTTGCGTCAGTCGTGTCCGACTCTGTGCGACCTTATGGACAACAGTCTATCAGGCTCCCCCGTCCCTGGGATTCTCTAAGCAAGAATACTGGAGTGGGTTGCCGTTTCCTTCGCCCATGAGGGATGTAGCCCAGCCCGCATCTCAGGGTTCCTTTCTGCGGGGTGTCACGAATGAGACCCATGCCTCACTGGCTGGAGCCCCCTGGCTCCTGCCTTTCCCCAGTTGTCCGGGAGATGCTTGAGGCTTACCCCTTACTTCCAACTTTGCCTACTCCAAAGGGAAGGCAAAACCAGGCAGGGTATCCTTTCTCTGACATCTGAGTGTGGATTTGGGGACCTTGAGGGAAGAGTTCAGGAGAGAAACCACCTTGAGGCCAGCCATAGTCTACTCCTAGGAAGGAGTCTGTCCTTCAAGGGACCTAGGTTGTTATAGAATGAAAATAATTTGAAAAAATCATCCCTGGGTACAGCTAAGAGTGGCCACAGTGCTGCTCTATCCAGGTTTTCTCAGGGGCACCACTTTCTTTTCCCCCATTTTGGGTCACCTACTAATATCATTTGAGCCAGATATGGCATTGGTGGCAAAGACTATTACAGTGGGGTTTGGACTTGAAGAACTTGGGTAGAAGCAAGCCTATGGTCCCTAATCCTGCTAATGTCACCAGAGGGCCCAAAGCTCTGAGCTTTGTGTGACCTCTCTAATTTAAGACTGATACTTCTTTCTGAGCCTCAGGGTTTAAAAATTTTTTTATTGAAAATAATAAAATAAATTTTTATTGGAATAAACAGTTGCTTTATAATGTTATTTTTGCTGTTCAGCAAAGTGAATCAGCCATACATATACATAAATCTCTTTTTTGGGATTTCCTTCCCATTTAAGTCATCAGAGTTCCCTGTGCTGTTCAGTAGGTTCTCAATAGTCAACTATTTCATATAGAGTATCAATAATGTGTCTCCTTCATGGACCATAGCCTTGTTGTGAAGAAGCATCACCGACCCCATGGACATGAAATTGAGCGAACTCTGGGAGATAGTGGAGGACAGAGGAGCCTAGCATGCTGCGGTCCATGGGGTCGAAAAGAGCTGGATATGACTTAGCAGCTGAACAACAACAATCAATAGCGTGTATATGTCAATACCAGTCACCCAGTTCATCCCAGCCCTTTCCCTTCTTGGTGTCCATATGTTTGTTCTCTACATCTCTGTCTCTATTTCTGCTTTGCAAATAGGTTCATCTGTGCCTTTTTCTAGATTCCACATATATCATTAATGTACAATATTTGTTTTGAGGTTTTTGAAACAAAACTGAATGAAAATACCTGAGTATTATAGCGGTTTCCCCTGACTCGGATGGACTCATCTTTCCTTTCCAACCTATGATCCCATACCTCTTCTTTCCCCAAGAAACTTTCCTTGACCTGTTCTTTTCCTGTGTTCTTTTCCTTGACCTGTTCTTTTCCATGAAGTCATCTTCATGGAGAAAGCACTACCTGTCTCACCCACCATTGATCTGACAGTCTTATGATGAGTTTCCCAATATGTGCGTAGGAGCAACACAATCATATGTGATATATGTTGCCTCTAAAATTCAAAGAGGCAAGCATTGTGCCTGTCAGAGTATATCCTGACATGATCTAGACCTCTAGATCCTTAGGAATGTTGCTGATGTGGCAAATCCTTGAGCTTTCTATCATGACACCAATGTGACGGACTAGTATGATGTTCTTAGGGTACCAAGACAATCATGACAAAGAGCAGGTGCCTTTACAGTGAAATATATTGTTGTCTCTGCCACCTGGAGTCAAACTGCTTCTGATTAACTTTGGCCATCGGAATGGGGAATGGGGGAGGATTTGTTAGGCTACTATCTGCATACCAGCTTCCAAGGGCTCTGTTGCTTTGCTCCAGCAAAGATATCACATCCAGAATCAGCTGCAAATGGCATCACTGATTAAGTGTGTGATAATCTACAGCCATTCTCCAAGACCATCTGTTTTTTGAAAGAGCCAAAAAAGGAAGTTAAATGGGGGTGTGGTTGGAATCACACCTCTGCCTCCTCCAAGTCTTTAACAGTGACACTAACTCTGTGATTCTTCTGGCATGGTTTCTAGCTTGTTTTTGGGTTACTAGCTCAGCAGAAGAGAATGGGTTGGGGTAAGGCAGTTCGAGGACCTTCTACTTGGCCCTCCTTTCTGTATAATAGACTGCACTCTATAGGTCACGGAACCACTATGTTATTATGTGTGTCTGTTCCAAGTATATTTTCTGAGACTGGGAACCGTGAAAATAGATCCATGGTCCCACTGAGTTTCCAAGGAAAGTTGATCTTTTACCTGACTCTCATAAGCACACTCTTGACTAGTGGACCAAGGTGAGGGGCTTCAGATTTTAGCATTTGTGTGGGCATTTTCCAGGCAAGAATACTGGAGTGGGTTGCCATTTCCTACTTCAGGGGATCGTCCCGACTCAGGGATCAAACCCGTGGCTTCTGTGTCTCCAAAGAGTCCTGCCAAGCATTGGGCCTGAGCCACCTGGATTAGGTTATATTTACCACTGAGCCACCTGGATTAGGGTCAGGTTAATTTATTTCTTAATTCCTTGAAGAATGGAATACCTTCCAGGAACTCCTGAGGAAATATGGCTGCCAGGTAGTTGAGTAAGTTGCATATAATAGATCCTTTTAGCATCCTCACATTCTTTAGCATTTAGACCTCTATCTATAGCATGTCTGATATTTCAGTCTTACTGGCTATAGCTTACTGTCAAGATTGGCTAACCTAGCTGAATATTAATACCTCTTCCTAAGTGCTCAAACCATGACATCACATCCTATTTTCTAGTTGAGCACCCATTTCAAAAGATTTTAGGTAATCAGGCTTTCGATTACGTTGTTTGTCTAGCAACCTTAGAATCTAGTTAAATCCATGTTCCCCAGAACTCTTTACAGGAATTGATGTAAGTTAATGAAATCCTGCACTTCTTTTGGCAAACTGTCTCCTCCAGGCACATGTCTTGTACTTTACTGTCTAAACTATGCTGCCATTTAACCCTCCTTGAGCATAGTGGAGGTGGATTCTGAAGAAAATCACATTTTCTTGGCGTGGTCATTGAAAGGTTTTCATTTGGGGAGGTTTAGGAGGATTTGAGTATTCAAGGTCTCAGTTTCATCTGTGTCCACACAAATGTCTCCATTCCATACCTTGGGGTCTTCCTTCTTTCTTATCGGTGTGCATGCTCACTCACTTCAGTCATGTCCAACTCTTTTGTGACCCCATGGACTGTAGCCTGTGAGGCTCCTCTGTGCATGGGATTCTCTAGGCAAGAACATTGGAGTGGGTTGCCATTTCCTTCTCCAGGGAATCTTCCTGACTTGGAGATTGAACCTGGGTCTCCTGTATTGCAGACAAATTCTTTACCCACTGAGCCACCAGGGAGGCCTTTCCCATCAATACCCTCTGCTTATTGTAAGGGACTTAAACTGAAGGGTTTGAGTTTTTAATTGGGTTTGCAACTCTGCCACATTAATATAATTTTCTAGACTTGATCCTCATCCACATCAATCCAGAGGCTACAGGAGAAGAAGTCTTTCTTGAGAGCAAACGCTGAGACTTCCTGATTTTCCACCTGGTTCTGAGTTGGGTATTAAAAGTTTTCAACAGGTCCTTTTCCCTTCTTACTGTCTTTGGAGCCATCAGAAGCAGCCAGCTGACTCTACAATCTTTATAATAACTGTTGTCACCATGGCGACTAAGTATCATAGTCACTTTATTTCTATTGACCACCACCTGAACTTCATCCCTTGCAACACCAATGATAAATTGAGTCACTGTGATGCCACTAAATGCCATGGATTATCAGTATCCCATTTTCTCCTGGTAAAAAAGTTAGTTGTGTGCTTCTTAAATAAGAGAGTAATAGAGACTTCTCTGGTGGTTCAGTGAGTGGCTAAGACTCTGCACTCCCAATTCTGAGGGCCCAGGTTTGATCCCTGGTCAGAGAAGTAGATCCCACATGCCGCAACCTAAAAAAAAAATCCCTCATGCCCCAGTGAAGATCAAAGATCCTACCTGCCTCAACTAAGACCCAGTGCAGTCAAAGAAATAAATATTTTTTAAAATGAGGGCTATAGAATATTAGAATCCGATTTTTAGGGACAGTTTTCTTGGGTCCTTTTTTGATATCTATTCTTTGTCTAGATACCTTTGTCTAGAGCCTGGAAGGCAACATATGGCACACTCAAATAATGTAATTGAGGTGGATTTAATAAAAGGGGCTATTTATAATGAAGAAGATGGGACCAGCAGATTGAATAACTGACTTCAATTGTTTATCCTTATTTTTATCCATATCTTTACATGGTATTGTTATTTGTAGAGTGTAATTCCTTGTCTCACTTCTTTGGGCTTAGAGGACTTTTTGGCCAATAGCATGTGGGTGGAAGTGAGACCATGCCGGTCCCAAGCCTAGGCTTTGAGAGGAATCCTATGTTTTGTTTGCTCTTTTGAGGCTCTGCCACTGTCATGAGAGAAACATACCTACTGATCCAAGGAGGGTGAGAGGCCTGTGGAGCAGAGTTGCTTCCAGCTTACAGACCTCCAGTGAGAAAAGTAGCTGCCCCAGGTACCAAAGCATGAAGTAAAGAAGTCCAGCTGAGCCCATCCTAAGTCACCCCAGTTCTAGGTGACCTGGAGATCTGTCAGAACAAATGGCTGCTTTAAGACACGGACTCCAGAGTGGTGGAAATGCAGCGCTGGTATATGCGGCAGATACACTAGAATAAATAAAAAAACAGTAAGAGATGGGGCAGAGCCTCAGAGATGCTGATGGAAGGCTTAAAGGATCAAGGGGAGGGAGGAGTTACCAGAACTTGGACAGTAACTGTAGGAAAAGGTATGTGATGAGATCTGTGGCCTTTGATAGAGGGATGGAGACAATCCACAGAAGCCAAGTGCGGGGAACAAATTTCATCCCTTTGTCCTCTGACCCCCTGCTGGTGTCTTTTGTTATCAAAACTGAAAGGCAAGGGATCCCACCGATGTAGACCATGAAAAAAATTCTCTGAGCACACAGAGCAGGATGAAGGTCTGGAAGGGACAATGGAAGATATCTAACACACTTTGCATGTCTGAGACCATCTTTGTTTACCCTCATACTTGTATGATAGCTTGGTGGAGTATAGGATTCTAGGCTTGAAATGATTTCCTTTAGAAGTCTGAAGAAATTTCCAATACAGTGTAGCTATTGAGAAGCTTGAAAGTCTTCCGATCTCTTACCCTGTGTGTGGGACCTATATGTGTCTTGAAATAAGTAGAATCTTCTTGTCCCCAGTAGTCACAAATTTCCTCCGTGTGCCTTGCAGTGGATTTACTTTCAGTCATTGTTCCGGACACCCGTAGAGTCCTCAATCTGGAAACCTATGTCCTTCAGTTGTTTCTAGAATTATTTCATGGATAATTTCTCCTATTTTGTTTTCCTGCTCTTTCTAAATTTCTAATTTTCTTTCTCCTATTTTCCATCTTTTTCCTTTGACTCTCCTTTCTGGGAGCTTTCCTCAATTTTCCCTTTCAATTCTCTTGCTTTATTTTAATAGCATTTTAAAATTGAAATATGTCTCATATAGCATATTTACAACTTTACAACCACTTCAGTGGTTTTGAGTCTACTCACTATTTTGTGCAACCATCACTGCTATTAAATTCCAGAACATTCCCAACATCCCTGAAAGAAGCTCTGTGCCTATTAGCAGTTAATCCTGATTGCCTCCTACTTCTATCCCCTGGAAAACACTGATCTATTTTCTGTCTCTTATGGATTCACCTGTTCTGAACATTTCATATAAATGGAATCATACAATATGTGGAGTTTTGTGTCTGGCTTCTTTCACCTGGTTCATCCATGTTCTAGCATTTGACAATATTTCATTCCTTTTTAGGGCAGAATAATATTCCATTGTAGAGTGGTCCCTCACTATCCGTGGGGATTTCCAGAATCAATCCAAATCCATGGCTGCTCAAGTCCTTTATATAAAATGGCATAGAACACAGTCATCTTTCCACATCTGAGGATGTGAAATCCACAAATATAAAAGGTTGACTGCATTTATTGAAAAAAAAAAAAAATCCAGGTGTTAAGTGGACCCCAGAAATTCAAACCTCTGTTTTTCATAAAGGTCAGATGTATAGATATACCACATCTCATTTATTCAGTCATCAGTTGGTGAACATTTGGTTTATTTCCACTTTTTGGTTATTATGAATAATGCTGCTGTGAACATTCATGTACAAATTTTGTACAAACATATGTTTTCAGTTCTCTTGGGTATGTACCTAGAAGTGGAATTGCTGGGTCATGTGGCAATTCTATGTTTAACTTTCTGAGGAACTGCCAACTTAATTGAGTTTTAAAATTCTGTAACCAAGTTTGACATTTCTGAGAGCTTTTCATTTCCTGAGTGTTTATCCTTTGAAAAAAATTGATTGTAATATCTCTCCTCTCTGAGGATATCAATGGAATTAAAAAAAAAAAGATTTCTTTTCCCTGAGTAGCCTGTTTTGTAAAGCTAATTTAATTTTTAAAAATCTCTGCTTTCTAGGGCTCCTTGGTGGTCCAGTGGTTGAGTCTGCCTGCCAATGCAGTGGACATGGGTTCCACCCCTGGTCCGAGGAGATCCCACGTGCTGTGAGGCAACTACACCCGTGTGCTGCCACTACTGAGTCCACGAGCCACAACTGCTGAGCCTGAGTGCCCTCGAGCCTGTGCTCTGCAACAAGGGAGGCCACTGCGGCGACCAGCCCTCACACCTGCTCAGCGCAACTAGAGAAAGCCTGGATGCAGCAAGGAAGACCCAGCGCAGCCAAAAAGCAACCAAACCAAATCCAAAAGCGAAAAACCACTCTGTTTTCTGTGTTAGTAGCTTTGACCAACTGTCTATATATCTCATAATCCTTGGCCGATCAAGAGTGATTTTATTCAAGAATAAAAAACCAGAAAACTGACTGGATCACATTTGCTATCACATGGGTCATCTTGTTGACTTTGAGTTTCAAAGTGATTTGATGGGCTGTTTGTGGAGAACCCCTAATGTCAGTTATTTCCATGACAGTCTTCAGAGAAGGACGTTCCAGTCTCTCATCTGGAAGGTTAGGATTCTTCTCCCTGTGCTGGGGGGGAGGAATGGGAAAAAGGGTTGGATGTCTCTGGACTCACGAATCAGTGTGCTTGTGGTCACGCCAACTCTTCTTTGGGCGAGGTGGTTCTGCCCTCAAGGGGGCCTGTATCTCCCAGTCTGGGGACTATGCTATTTTCTCTGGATTGCAAACCTCCAGATTTCTGCTAGTGTGTTGGGGCAGGTTCCCAGTGGCATGAAATGGAGAAAGGAATCTAAGGATCTGACTGCTGCTCAAGCAGCTTTTAAGCCATTTTCTTTTATGCCACCTGCCCCCTCCCCCCTTTAACTGAGTCCTGCATATTCCTGCCAATGCAGTGGTGCTCAGCCTTCCTCGCATTAGGCTTGGGATTTGGAGCTCTCAGTTCAGCTGAATCTAGTTTCCAGCTTCTAAAATTTGTTGATTTTTGCCTCATTTCCTATTGCAGTAAGCATGCTAGAATGTAAAAAACAAACAAAAATCCATTTGCTGTTGTTTTTGTGGGGTTACTGGAGGATACACAATTAGATGCACGTGTTCAGTCTTCCAACTTCATCCAGAAGTCTGTGGCCCACTCTTCTTAAAAAAAAAAAAAACAAAAAAAACACAAAACCCCTGATATTTTGATTCCCATCTGAATCAGACACCATGTAATCACGGAACAAAACCCTCTATAGTTATCTTAATAGATAGAATGTAACATAAAGAATTGTTAATCAGGTGTAAAGAATTGTTAACACGGTGACTGAAAAAGTTAATAGAGGAAACTCAGCTATTAAGGAGATAGAAATTGCAGGAAGCAGCTACTAACTGTTAGGCCCGGAGGAACAAAGAGAAGAAGCTGGAGTTTTTAAAACATAGAAGAGACTCACAGACTTAGAGAAAAAAACTTATGGTGGCCAGGGGGAAGGAGGAGGGGAAGGGACAGTTAGGGAGTTTGGGATGGACATGTACACCCTGCTATATTAAAAATGGATAACCAACAAGGATCTACTGTAGAGCACAGGGGACTCTGCTCAGTGTTCTGGGACAGTCGGGATGGGAAGGGAGCTTGCGGGAGAATGGATACACGTGTATGTGTGGCTGAGTCCCTTCACTGTGCACCAGGAACTACCACAACATTGTTCGTCAGCTGTGCTACAATATAAAAGTTAAAAACAAACAACCAACCCTAGAAACCTAGTGAAAGGGGCTCACGGAGCTGAAAGTCAGATCTCTGAGGAGGAACACATCTCGGCTGGGGCTGGCACCTCTGAGGGGGCATGCTGAGGCCGGCTGTGACTGTTGGAAAGCTGGGCTCAACTGCTTCAGGACTGGACGCTACCCTGGGGTGAGAAGAAGCACAGCGAAACTGACGGGCAGAGGAAGCCAACAGGAAGTGGACAGAAATGAGCACGTGTCACCTTCTCCTTCAGCCTTGCAGTCTCCCTCGTGGCCTTACTGTAGGAGCCTAAGAGAGGTCCAAGGCTTCCCTGGTGCCTCAGGGGTTATAGCATCCTCCTGCCAATGAAGCAGACATGGGTTTGATCCCTGAGTTGGGAAGATCCCCTGGAGGAGGGCATGGCAACCCACTCCAGTATTCTTGCCTTGAAAATCCCATGGAGAGGAGCCTAGTGGGCTACAGTCCATGGGGCTGCAAAAGAGTCAGACACAGCTTAGCAACTAAACAACAACAAAATAGTCCAGCTTGCAAAGGACAGGTGTGAGGTGTGGTGTGCGGCGCCCAGTCCAGCATCACAGAGCCAACCGGAAGGCGGGCTTGAAGCTGAGGGACAACCGCTTAGTAACTAGTATAGTTTATTCTTTCGGGTACTGGAATGCCTATGTATCCTGCTGAGCCTATTGTGAGCTTTCATTACAACAGCAAAATCCACATTGTGTCTTCATCTTCTCACAAAACCATTCTTACTCTCTCCCCAAATGAGAAGACAGCAAGTCCAAACAGCAGTTGTATTGATACGTGGGAGATGGTTTCACTATCTATTCTGAGCTATATTAATTGCTGATCAAATTCAGCCACAGTTCCACCCAAATACTCTGTTTCTAAACAATGTCTTTTGATCCCAGTGTTCCTCCTTTTTCTCAGTTGGTTCAGAATTTGGGGTGGGAAGAGAGGGGGTATTATATACTGACCTTCTTCCCCACTAATGGGTGTGCTTATTGTCGACACATTTACCAGCTTCTGTGCCAATTTACATTCATTCCCAAGAGCAATGTAAGTGAGTTTCAACTGTTTCACAGCATCTACTCATTACTGTCAGACTTAAAATTTGCCAATTTATGAATGAGAAATTGTATCCCATTATTGTTTAATTTACATTTTCCTTAATGGGGAGGTTGAACATGTTTTTTCCATTTGCTTTTTGGACTCAGGTTTCTGCTCATATTTTTTGCCCAATTGTCTTTTTCTTCTTAATGAATTGCAAGAATTCATAAATTTTTTTTGGTAAAATGTACATGAAACACGTATACATATGGCTGATCCATGTTGACTGTGAGGAGATACCCTACGTCCAAGGGCAGAGAAGCCCCAGCAAGATGGTAGGCGCTAGAGCGGCAGCTGCGTGGTGCTGGAGTGACTTTGAGGAGATACCTCACATCCAGGGATAAAGGAGAAGCCCCAGCAAGATGGTAGGAGGGGCGAAATCACGTTTAGAATCAAACCCCATACCCACCAGAGACACTCAAACATACCTGTGGCCACCAGGACCCAGAGAGTGAGACAGCACTGTGTCTGAGTGTCTCCTGAGGAGGGATGGGTCAGCAGTGGACTGTTGCAGGGGCAGGAGCTCTGGGTGCAGCAGACTTGGGTATGGCATAAGCCCTCTTGGAGGAGGTCGCCATTATCCGTGCCATAGAGCCACTGGAACTTACTCAGGACTGGGAAACAGACTCTTGAAGGGCACAGTCAGAACCTTGTGTGCACCAGGACCCAGGAGAAAGGAGCAGTGACCCAGGAGACTGACCCAGACTTGCTGGTGCATGACCCAGGAGGTGTGGGTCAGTGCAGGGTTGGGGGCACTGAGTGTAGTGGTGAGTGCAAGGGACCTTTTGTAGGAGGTTGCCATTTTCTTCATTACCTCCACCATAGTTTGGTCTCAGGTCAAATACCAGGGAAGGAACACAGCCCTGCCCTTCAACAGAAAATTGGATTAAAGATTTACTGAGCATGACCCTGCTCATCAGAACAAGACCCAATTTCTCTCTCAGTCAGTCTCTCCCATCAGGAAGCTTCCATAATCCTCTTATCCTTCTCCATCAGAGGGCAGACAGAAGAAAACCACAATCACAGAAAACTAACCAGTCTGATTACATGGACCACAGCCTTGTCTAACTCAATGAAACTATGAGCCATCCCTAGCTCTAACTATCTAGGGCCACCCAAGATGGACTGGTCATGGTGGAGAGTTCTGACAAAACATGGTCCGCTGGAGAAGGGAATGGCAAGCCACTTCAGTATTCTTGCCTTGAGAACCCCATGAACAGTATGAAAAGGCAAAAAAACAGAACACTGAAAGATGAACTCCCCAGGTTGGTAGGTGCCCAATATGCTACTGGAGATCAGCGGAGAAATAACTCCAGAAAGAATGAAGAGATGGAGCCAAAACAAAAACAGGAGATGGCAAGAGTAATCAGCGAACTAAAATGGACTGGAATGGGTGAATTTAACTCAGATGACCATTATATCTACTATTGTGGTCAAGAATCTCTTAGAAGAAATGAAGTAGCCATCACAGTCAACAAAAGAGTCCAAAATGCAGTACTTGAATGCAATCTCAAAAACAACAGAATGATCTTTGTTCGTTTCCAAGGCAAACCATTCAATATCACAGTAATACAAGTCTATGCCCCAACCAGTAATGCTGAAGAAACAGAAATTGAACAGTTCTATGAAGACCTACAAGACCTTCTAGAACTAATACCCCCAAAAGATATCCTTTTCATTATAGGGGACTGGAATGCAAAAGTAGGAAGCCAAGAAATACCTGGGGTAACAGGCAAATTTGGCCTTGGAGTACAGAATGAAGCAGGGCAAAGGCTAATAGAGTTTTGCCAAGAGAACACACTGGTCATAGCAAACACTGTCTTCCAACAACACAAGAGAACACTACACATGGACATCTCCAGATAGTCAATATTGAAATTAGATTGATTATATTCTTTGTAGCCAATGTTGGAGAAGCTCTATAGAGTCAGCAAAAACAAGTCTGGAAGCTGACTGTGGCCCAGATCATGAACTCCTTATTGCCAAATTCAGATTTAAACTGAAAGTAGGGAAAACCACTAGACCATTCAGGTATGCCCTAAATCAAATCCCTTACAATTATACAGTGGAAGTGACAAATAGATTCAAGGGATTAGATCTGATAGAGTGCCTGAAGAACTGTGGACCAAGGTTTCTGACATTATACAAGAGGCAGTGATCAAGACCATCCCCAAGAAAAAGAAATGCAAAAAGGCAAAATGGTTGTCTGAGGAGGCCTTACAAATAGCTATGAAAACAAGAGAAGAGAAAGACAAAGGAGAAAAAGAGAGATATACCCATTTGAATACAGAGTCCCAAAGAATAGCAAGGAGAGATAAGAAAGCCTTCCTTGGTGATCAATGCAAAGAAATAGAAGAAAACAGTAGATCAGGAAACACTAGAGATCTCTTCAAGAAAATGAGAGATACCAAGGGAATGGACGGAGGTTTGTGACATTGTACAGGAGACAGAGAGCAAGACCATCCCCAGGAAAAAGAAAAGCCAAAAAGCAAAATGGCTGTCTGGGGAGGCCTTACAAATAGCTGTGAAAAGAAGAGAAGTGATAAGCAAAGGAGAAAAGGAAAGATATACCCATTTGAATGCAGAGTTCCAAAGAATAAAAAAGAGAGATAAGAAAGCCTTTCTCAGTGATCAGTGCAAAGAAACTGAGGAAAAAAATAAAATGGGAAAGACTAGGGATCTCTTCAAGAAAATTAGAGATACCAAGGCAACATTTCATGCAAAGATGGGCTCAATAAAGGACAGAAATGGTATGGACCTAAAAGAAGCAGAAGATATTAAGAGGTGGCAAGAATACATAGAAGAACTGTACAAAAAAATCTTCACGACCCAGATAATCACGATGGTGTGATCACTCACCTAGAGCCAGACGTCCTTGAATGTGAAGTCAAGTGGGCCTTAGGAAGCATCACTATAAACAAAGCTAGTGGAGGTAATGGAATTCCAGTTGAGCTATTGTAAATCCTAAAAGATGATCCTGTGAAAGTGCTTCAGTCAATATGCCAGCAAATTTGGAAAACTCAGCAGTGGACACAGGACTGGAAAAGGTCAGTTTTCATTGCAATCCCAAAGAAAGGCAATGCCAAAGAATGTTCACACTACTGCACAATTGCAGTCATCTCACACGCTAGCAAAATAATGCTCAAAATTCTGCAAGCCAGGCTTCAAGAGTATGTGAACCATGAACTTCCAAATGTTCAAGCTGGATTTAGAAAAACTAGATTAACCAGAGATCAAATTGCAAACATCTGCTGGATCATCAAAAAAGCAAGAGAGTTCCAGAAAACCATCTACTTCTGCTTTATTGACTATGCTAAAGCCTTTGACTGTGTGGATCACAACAAACTGTGGAAAATTCTTAGAGATGGGAATACCAGACCACCTGACCTGCCTCCTGAGAAATCTGTATGCAGGTCAGGAAGCAACAGTTAGAACTGAACATGGAACAACAGACTGGTTCCAAATTGGGAAAGGAGTACATCAAGGCTGTATAGTATCACCCTGCTTATTTAACTTATATGCAGAGTACATCATGTAAACTGCTGGGCTGGATGAAGCACAAGCTGGAATCAAGATTGCCAGGAGAAATATCAATAACCTCAGATATGCAGATGACACCACCCTTATGGCAGAAAGAAGAACTAAAGAGCCTCTTGATGAAAGTGAAAGAGGAAAGTGAAAAAGTTGGCTTAAAGCTCAACATTCAGAAACCTACGATTATGGCATCTGGTCCCATCACTTCATGGCAAATAGATGAGGAAATAGTGGAAACAGTGACTTTTATTTTTTTGGGCTTCAAAATCACTGCAGATGGTGATTGCAGCCATGAAATTAAAAAGATGCTTGCTCCTCGGGAGGAAAATTATGACCAACCTAGGCAGCATATTAAATAGCAGAGACATTACTTTGTCAACAAAGGTCTGTCTAGTCAAGGCTATGGTTTTTCCAGTAGGCATGTATGGATGTGAGAGTTGGACTATAAAGAAAGCTGAGAACTGAAGAATTGATGGTTTTGAAGTGTGGTGTAGGAGGAGACTCTTGGGAGTCCCTTGGACTGCAAGGAAATCCAAGCAGTCCATCCTAAAGGAGATCAGTCCTGGGTGTTCATTGGCAGGACTGATGTTGAAGCTGAAACCAATACTTTGGCCACCTGATGTGAAAACCTGACTCATTTGAAAAGACCCTGATGCTGGGAAAGAGTGAGGGTGGAAGAGAAGGAGAGGACAGCGGATGAGATGGTTGGATGGTATCAGTGACTCAGTGGACATGGGTTTGGGTAAGCTCCAGGAGTTGGTGATAGACAGGGAGACCTGTTGTGCTGTAGTTCATGGGTTGCAAAGAGTCAGACACAGCTGAGTGACTGAACTGACTGATATGAAGGATAGAAATTAGAATAGAGGATCTGCTGTTTTTGTTCAGTTGCTGGGTCATGTCTAACCCTGTGACCTCTGCAGCACACCAGGCTTCCCTGTCCTTCATCATCTCCTGGAGTTTGCTCAAACTCAGGTCCATTGTGTTGGTGATGCCATCCAACCATCTCATCCTCTGTCACCCTCTTCTCTTCCTGCCCTCAGTCCTTCCTAGCATTAGACTCTTTTCCAATGAGTTGGCTTTTCATATCTGGGGGCAAAGGATGGAGCTTCAGTGTCAGCATCCGTCCTTCCAATGAATATCCAGGGTTCATTTCCTTTCGGATTGACTGGTTTGATCTCTTGCTGTCCAAGGGACTCTCGTGCATCTTCACCACCACAATTCAAAAGCATCAATTATTCCATGCTCAGTCTTCTTTATGGTCCAACTCTCACATCCGTACATGAGTAGCAGAAAAACCATAGCTTTGAATAGAAGATAATATTAAAAAATACTCTCATGTTTCCCTCACCCAGCTTCATTAAATTGTTGTATTGGTTTTCATTCATTGTCTTAATTTGCTTCAGATTAAAGAAAGCAGAGAAACACAGCGGACACTCTGTATCCATGGAGGCTGCTGCAACCAATCCCCCATGGCTCCCAAAGGATAACTATACACTCTTGAGATCCCTTTGGTTCCCTTCTCTGTTCCTACTCTTCTCTGATCTTTCCACAGTCATCTCTATCATGGATTCAGTGTTTACCATTCTCATGCACAGCTTTTATACTGAGTGGGAGTTATATTCTGGATACTAATCTTTTGTTAATTTTATGCATTTTGAATTGCAAATATCTCCTCTCGTTCTGCGCTGTTTTTTTCACTTTGCTTATGGTGTTTTTTTGATATTTGAAAGTTTTAAATTTTAATGTGACCATACTTATCAGCAGTTTCCTTTATGGTTTGTGCTTTTTTGTGTCATATTTTTAAAAAATCCTTTCTCTTATCTTTCCTGTACTCTTTTTTGGTGGATGTTTTATTTCCTTGATGAATGTCTGTGGTTCCTTGAGGAAAGACAAAATTACGATTATGTATGTCTTTCATCCTCTGCAATGTTAATAATTCCAGTGACTCCCAAATGGTAGGTGGGGAAGGCCAGATTGGTGGACGGTCGCTTGTTGTCTTTCTCTGCAGATTGGGCTGTAGCTGCTGTTCTCTTTAGTTGCTATCTTAGTTCTTTCCTCTTTTTCTATTTTTTTTTTTCATATCTACACTTCTCCTTCCCATTCTTTTACACAATATTCAAAAGTTTAGAAGAACATCAGTTGCAGCTGAAAACTACTAAAAATAAAGGGGATTTACCATAAACAGTAAATGTGAGAGAGGGTGTGGAGAGAAGGGAACCCTCCTACACTGCTGAAGGGAATGTAAAGTGGTACAGCCACTAGGAAGGAGAGTATGGAGGCTCCTTAAAAAAGAGAGCTACCATATGACCCTGCACTCCCACTCCTGAGCATGTATCTGGAGAAAAACATGGTCCCAAAGGACACATGTGTCCCAGTGTTCATTGCAGCACTGTTTACAATAGCCAAGACATGGAAGCAACTTAAACGTCTATTGACAGAGGAATGCATAAAGAAGATATGGTACCTATATACAAGGAAATATTACTCAGACATTAAAAAGAATAAAATAATGCCATTTGCAGCAACATGGTGGACCTAGAGACTGTCATATTGAGTGAAGTGAGTCAGACAGAGGAGGAGAAATACCCTATAACATCCCTTAGATGCAGACTCTAAAAAGAAGTGATACAAATGAACTTATTTACAAAACAGAAATAGACTCAAAGAATGAATTTATAGTGGCCAGAGGGAAGGATGGGGGAAAGGATAGTTAGGGAGTTTGGGTGCTGGGATGGACACGTACACACTGCAATATTCAAAATGGATAACTAACAAAAATACCTACTGTAGAGCACTGGGAATTCTTCTCACTGTTGTGTGAAAGCCTGGATGAAAGGGGAGTTTGAGGGAGAATGGATACATGTAAATATGTGGCTGAGTCCCTTCATGTCCACCTGAAACTATCACAACACTGTTAATCAGCTATAAAGTGAAAGTCGCTAGGTTGTGTTCAGCTCTTTGTGACCCTGTGGACTATACAGTCCATGGAATTCTGGACTGTATACTGGAGTGGGCAGTCGTTCCCTTCTCCAGGGGATCTTCCCTATCCAGGGATCAAATCCAGGTCTCCCCCATTGCAGGTAGATTCTTTACCAGCTGAGCCACCAAGGAAGCCCTAATCAGCTATACCTCAATATAAAATAAAAGTTTAAAATGGAATAAAAAAGTAAAGGGGATTAATTGGCTCAAACAAGTAGAAAGTCCTTGGACTTCAGCTTTGATTCAGCGGGTCATTGACGTAACACCATCAGTAAAAGGACAGATACTGTGTCTTTCCACCTTTTTGCTCTACTTCCTACCAGGTCAGTTTTATTCTAAACTTGTTTTCCCTCTGAAGCGCATGACATTTTTAATGCCTAATTTAGGATTTCTTGAACCTGACACTAGCGACATTTGGGTTGTCTAATTTGGAGATGTTGGGGTCTGTCTTGAGCATTGTAGGATGGTAAGAAGCGTGTGGAGAGAGGACCCTGGCTACAGTCCATGGGGTCACAAAGAGTCAGACAGGACTGAGCGACTAACTCTAACACTAACAAGAAGCATTCTGGGCTCTACCCATTAGGTACAAACAGCAGAAATCCTCCCCACCCTGAGCTGTGACAACCAAAAGTCTCCAGACATTGTCCAATGTCTCCTGGGGCAAAATCACCCCTGGTTGAGAGCTTCTCTCTCTTGCTTTTTTGATGATCCAGCAGGCATTGGCAATTTGATCTCTGGTTCCTCTGCCTTTTCTAAAACCAGCTTGAACTTCTGGAAGTTCACGGTTCATGTATTGCTGAA
>SJYT01008629.1:98115-176694 GCA_006410635.1 Cephalophus harveyi | reverse complement strand
TTGCGGTGGCTTCTTTTATCGCAGCGCACAGGCTCTAGGGCACACCGGCTTCAGTAGGTACGGCTCCCAGTCTCTAGAGTGTGGGTTCAATAGTTGTAGATCTTTGGCTTCATTGCTTCACTGCATGTGAGATTTTCCTGGACCAGGAATCGAACCTGTGTCTCTTACATTTGCAGGCAGATCTTTTACCACTGAAGCACCAGGGAAGCCCTGAGCCCTACTTCTTAGTAATATCATTTCAATGGACTAAAATGCCTTAGTTCTTGTTCAGAATCCTCTGAGACAGGAGCCTTCAGGGAGAGAATGATGGCCAATGTTGACACCTTTTCCTTATATATGACCCCCTTTCTGGTAGTGTTGATATGCTTCCTCTGGTGATCTCTTGGTTTTGGAGTGTTGACCATCCTTTGCCAAGGTGTGTGGTAATGAGTATGGTGGCTGTTCAGATTTTAGTTACTATGACATCACCACCTGGCGGGCATTCTTTTTGCTCCACGCAACAGAGACTGGTTATTCCCAAGCACGGTTCATTCATGAAAATAATTTCACATTGTTTAATACTGTATTTTGCATGTTAAGTCTCTTCTGAGAGACTCATGGGCATAAATAACTGTCAATCCCAGTAGCTATATTTGTCTAAAGTACTTCAGATTTGAAATGTTTATCAACATCATAAATTGATACAAATTGGGTCATGATTATACACTCCTTAGAGACAGATGGGAAAAACAGGATTAAAAATGAAGAGTGAAAGTGCTTGTCCTATGTTTGTAAAGTGCTCTTTAGAAACATCCTCATGTCAAGAGAGCTGCATGTGGGAAATTAGTAGCTGGCTCCTGTACGGCCTCTCTTCCTTCCCATAAAATAAGATCATGAGAAAATTTCACAGGAGAAGACCCACAGTTTGAAGAAAATATAGTACCTGCTGAAACGTTTTCAAATGTTAAGAAACTCAAACTCAAGTTGTTTTGAGGTACAGAGAGGAATGATTGGGTGGATTTTATTGAGAAATTAGGGAAGTAAGTATTTATTTTGCTTTAGAAAAATGACAAAAGTGAATGATATTACTGAGTGTGGAAAATTATTAAACACTGAAAGAAATGTTGGTTTCATTAGCAAATTTTGACATTGATGCACATTCTAAAATATATATTTTTTTAATGCAGCACTTTAAAATGAAGATTATTTTAAACTCAAGTGTTCTGGCAAATTCCCTGGAAGTCTAATGGTTGACTATAGGCTTCCACTACAGGAGGAATGAACTCAATCCCTGATTTGGGAACTAAGATCCTGCATGCCATGGCAAGGCCAAAATTTTTTTTTTTTAATTAAAAAATTAAAGTATCTTGGACTAGAATAAATGTATGAAAAGGGAAACATATTTTGTTATAGAAAATCTAATTTGACTTAAAAAAAAATGAATGATACCTGTTTAGATGCAGAATCATAGCAACAATCAGATTCTTAATCTGGGCCTCATTTCTCACTCACAGAAACACTGATTGAGCTCTGTACACAGCACAACAGAGAATATGTCCCTCCAGATGATTTTGGACTTAAATTTACTGAAAAGGACAGACTGATGATCTTGACAGAAGACTCTTTTTCTCTAGATACAGTGTTCATATGAAACGTTCATACGAACGTTTTATGAAAAATGCATGTTCACAGACTCTCACATGCAGCATCTCACAGAGCAACATTTTGCATGTGTTTTAAAAAAACAGTTTGTTTTTTCTCTCTCACATGATCTTCATCTTCTCCTAGAATCCAAAGCTCTTTTTTTTTGGGAGGTTCCCCTGTCTGCATCGCACAGCTCCAAGGAACACCCGTTCAGATTGCAATTTCTGCGGCAGGAGATTTAAATCCCTGCAGGTCTGTGTTTGTTAAGCTCTCGTTCACTGTTTAAACAATTTCCTTTTTTTCTCGATACTTCCCCAGCCTTTGCTTGTGACAGAAGATTTAATAGGCAGTACAAGTGTAGTGAGAAGCCCTGTGGATTCAAATATTGTGAAGGGTATTGTCTGCTGCCCAGCACCTACTATTCGTTTCCCCTGATAATATTAAACTATTTCCTGTAAGGGACTTCAAACTGCCTTGAAATTCAGCCAGGTGACCTCTTGCTCCAGGGAAGTGTTATGAGCAAAAGCCTGGAATATTCTTCTCTGTTGGTTTTGCCTGCTTGTGCTTCTGTGACCACCATGAGAAGAACATGCCCCACGTAGTGTTTTCAGCCTAGGCTCTGAATAGGAGACATGGATCAAAGGGACTGCAGATGATTCTTGGGCTCACAGCCTGAAGCAGACCTTCCACAGCCAACCCACAAGGCCTTAGCTTACAGAGGACCTGAACCTGCTCTTGAGCCTGAAGTCCAGCCCAGCTCGCTTCCCAGGTGGCTCTAGAGGTAAAGAATCTGCCTGCCAGTGCAGGAGATGTAAGAGACATGGGTTCCATCCCTGGGTTGGGAAGATCCCCTGGAGGAGGGCATGGCAACCCATTCCAGTATTCTTACTTGGAGAATCCCATGGACAGAGGAGCCTGGCAGGCTATAGTCCATGGGGTCACGAAGAGTTGGACACAACTGAGCATGAGAAAAAAATGTTTGAAATCATTGAATTTGGAGTGGGTTGTACAGCATTAGTGTGTCAATGACCAAGATAGAGGGAACTGCGATGCTTCACGGGAGAGATGACGGGAACTAGAACCAGGGTGGCAACACCAGAAGTGGTTAGATGCCAGTGATTTTAGCCACAGAGGCTACAGATTTTGCTGACAGATTGTAAACGAGGACTCCTGTGCCACACCTAAGACCTGATGCAGCCATAGATAAGTAAATAACACACTAAAAAAAAAAAATAAAGCCAAGACTGGACGGGATCCACAAGTAAGTGTGATCACTTGAAAAGAGGTCCAAGGACTAAGGCTGGGGGCATTTTGTATTTGGTGGTTGAGGCGTTGAAGAATTAGCAGCAGAGAAGATTGAAAAGGAGCAGCCAGAGAGATAAGAAGAAAATCAAACACATGCTAATAAAATTTAATTCATATCCTAACACCACCACCATTTCTTTCTTTTCCTCCTTCACCAAAAATACTACCATCCCTAGATGTTTCTGTGTATGCGTGTTTTTCTGCGTGTACACTGACTACATGGAAGACACAGTTTTAATCACTTCCCATGTATAAGAGAATTATTGAAAAAGTTAACTGGCATCTTATTTTGCCCTGTTACATATTCACTAGGGAAAAAGTCTTTGTCTCTTAAATCAGGCAGAACATTACCTTAGTCTGCTGGTAGATGGCAACAGCACTAATGAAAAGATAAGACTCCATTTTCTCTCCGTTTTATTCTGGGAAGGGAACTGGAACTTTTGGCCTAAGACATGAACTCTGCAGTCTTTTTGATATTCAAGGGTGGGGAAGCCTCAAAAAAGAAAAACTAAACTTTCTGAAAATAAGGCCCTGAGAGCCTGAGTGGTTCACTGAAAAATAAAAGGCATGGGCTCCTGAGTTTGTGAAACATGTCTTATCATTTACAATTTAAAGAAATTTGGGAAATTTTAGCTAAAGAACAGAGCATCTATGACGTTATGACAGGTTTTGTTTTTTTGCAAATATTATACATTAGTCTAGTTCTGTGCAGTTCTGGAGAGCAAGACAAAAGAAAAAAAACCCAACAAACTGTCAGCTGCACGAGTGTAAGAGCAGATGTTTACTACTAAATCCCAGCCCATGAATTGTGCTCAATACATTTTTTCAATAAAAGATTGTCTGCATGCACGACAAATGAAAACCAATGAGTGAAACTTCCAGGGAGATAGGTTTTTGACTCAGTTTATCTTTCTAATAAATTTGAGTTACTCAAAAACTAAATGGACTATTTTAGAAAGGCAGTGAAATTCTCTACTACTGGGAGTAAAACAAGAGACAAAGACTATTTTCCAGGGATGTGATAGAGAATATTTATTCATTAGATAATGGTTAGGCCAGACACTCTAAATCCAGCTTTGTAACCCTAAATCCAAGGGCCTCTAGACATACACTTGGGAGAAGTATAAATAAGACTCATGATATCAGAGAAATCTTCAAGAGGCATGTGTTCAATGGCATGTTTATTAAACAAATGCTCACGACAGATTTTTCACAACAGCAACAAATGTTATTTCATGACATCAAATCTCACTTACTAAGAAAAAAAGACAATCACAACAAGGTTGATGGATTTCGATTTTTTTCTTGTTTTCTGTGGGGTAAAGCCAGTCTCCTCACTTGTTTTCCTCTGTTTTCTCTTCTTCAAGATCACTCGATTTCATTTTCTTTACCTCCTCTCTGGCTAAGTGTCCCCGGAAGGCTGCCTGGATTTTGAGAGCAGCGTTCTCTTCCATGTCCTTGTCTTCTTCAGGAGATTCCTTCCCAGAAAGGAGAACAAGTAACAGACTTTTAAACATCCCCCATATTTTGATGCCATAAAAATAAATGCCTAAATTTCATCAATTTAGGGATGTAACAGTTGAGATGGGTTGCTTCCTGAAGGAATTTTACATATCATCACATTGTATATGCACCAAATGTTGTCCTTGTTGTTTATTCACTAAATTGTGTCTGACTCTTTGCGACCCCATGGACTGTAGCCCTCCAGGCTCCTCTGTCCATGGGATTTCCTAGGCAAGAATACTGGAGTGGTTGTCATTTCCTTCTCCAGGGGATCTTCCCAACTTAGGGACTGAACCCTTGTCTTCTGCACTGGCAGGCAGATTCTTTACTGCTGAGCCACCAGGGAAGCCCACAGGGGTGCCAAATAGTGAACGCCAAAATAGTAGGCATTTTGTTTTGTCAATTTTTGATGTGTCTCTGCAATAAAAGATCGCTGTCAATTTCCTCCCCCTTGAAATAGCTCCTATTGAACAGCTTCGTATTTAACATTTTTTTGGGGGGGGAAATAACTCAGAATCCTTGAAGCAGGGCAAAAATGCCAAGAAGAATAGTAAGTGTGCTGTTCAAAAGAATGGTGATTACACAAAATGGATTAAAGTATTCTTAAATTCTCAAGGATTAGCTAATCAGAACCATACGTTTCAAATGAAATGCCACAGAGGAATCCATTTAATGTGACAAAATCAGTTTTAACATGATTAGTTGAATTTTTGCATATACTTCCTTTTTTAAAAAAAACAGGTATAATCTACAGATAGTGAAATGCACACATCTTCAGTGTACAGGTCAATAGACATACAGCTTTTAATATATTTTTAAAAATTTAAAAGTGATACATATACATTTAAAAACTTAAGTACAGTGGTAGTGAAGGTTTTCTCTGTCTTACAAAGTTCTACACCTAAGAGGTAACTTATTATAGGTGAATATAACCTTATAATATTTCTCTATATATCAAATGTAATCATATGGGTCTATATTTGCCTTTTTATTTAAAGAAATGAGATCATGCTAATCACAATGTTCTGCAACTACTTTTTCCATGTGACAATGAATCTTGCCTCTCTTTTTCTATGTTATTCAGTACATAATTCTGCCCACTTTTTAATGGCACTATTGTATTCCATTGCATTGATGTACTTTGATTAATTTAACTCATTTTCCTACTAATGGACCTTTGGGTTAATTTAAACCCCTTCTCCCCCCCATGACAAACAGGCAAATCCAGCTCTTAAAATTTATTAAAATGCAAACAGATTGGTATAAAATTCTGAGATTATACCCTAACATGGGCAAATGAATTATGCTGAAGTCAGAAATCAATGGGACCAAAATTCAAAGTCAAAAAACCTCTGTAAGAGCATGTATTAGAGATGTAAGGAAAGGATACACCCTCCCTTATTTCCTGACCTCCCAGTATATCTTATGCTCATGTTAAGCAGATGGAGTTGCACTGAAATGAATTATAAAGGTTATAAGGAAAACTCTCGCCCCACTGGGGAGGGGGATGCCCATTTTGGGTGTCAATTATTGGGTAATTAACTGGGACATTAATATATGAAAAGAAACTCAGAAGTCTGGCCTTTAACACTATAGACAGTGAGTTCTTCTCACTAGGCTTGGTCCTCTTGGATCTGGACAATGAAGCATATAGACAGTGATATGTTTATAGTAAATGTTTAACAACTGGCTCTTCAGAAAAAAACAGTCCTGATATGTAATAATTATGATGATCTTAATACTCCCACTATAGCTGATTTCAAATATCAAAGTGATATTTGGGATAGTGTAGATATGTGCACAACTGTCTCTTAAGAGCTAGCTTTAGCACACCACTGAATATAAGCATTTTGAGGGTGGATGGAGCCTA
This sequence comes from Cephalophus harveyi, assembly GCA_006410635.1. Classification (NCBI taxonomy): domain Eukaryota; kingdom Metazoa; phylum Chordata; class Mammalia; order Artiodactyla; family Bovidae; genus Cephalophus; species Cephalophus harveyi. The sequence goes on along the minus strand of SJYT01008629.1, from coordinate 170,393 downwards.
ACCCACCATTGTTTGGATGTAGGCCGTCAGGCAGAATTTTGTAGAGTGAAATGTATGGAAGATGAGCAGGACTCACTGAGTGAAGCCATTTAATTTGACTGTAATAAGTAATTCCCCATGAGAATAATTTCCCCATAACAAATTTCCTTTGTTATGTCTGAACCTTTGCCACTGTGTGGTGGGGGCAGCCTCGATTAGTGAAAAGTTTCCCCAGTGGAAGAGGAATCTGAAGGATCAAGGCTGAGGCTGTGATTTCGGTCTGTTCTCCTTGGGGAGATTTTTCCCATCTGTTGACAATCTTGGAAAATAAGATTTTTTTTTATAAGGGGAAGAACAGTTTTCTTTATAAATTCAGTTCAGTTCAGTTGCTCAGTCGTGTCCAACTCTTTGTGACCCCATGAATCGCAGCACGCCAGGCCTCCCTGTTCATTACCATCTCTCGTTTTCCTCAGTGTGTATGCCCAGCAGTGGGATTGCTGGGTCATATGGCAGTTCTATTTCCAGGTTTTTAAGGAATCTCCATGTGAAGTAGATTTTAAAACAGTTTGTATTTGGGATTGGATGGGTGTTAAAATGGGCTCTTGTCTAATGATACAGCATTTCTAGAAGTCTTGAAGCTTTGCCTAAAAAGCAAGTCTGAGAAGGAACTGAAAGGAGAGAATTTTGAGAAAGATTAAAATATTTGTATCTTTTGTTGTTTTAAGGACCTTATATAGACAGGGAAAGACACTTTAAGTTTAAATTCATGAGCCGTTTAACTTGGCTTACTCATATATTTTATACTTAGTATGTTGTGGTAGGAAAGTTATGGGGAAATGTGGAAACATTGGCAGATTTTGAAGTGATACATTTGTTACCCATCTCCAAATGTATTATTCAGAAAGGGAAAGCCAAACTTTTTTGAGGTGACTTATTCCTATTCCTAGGAACCCTATTGTCTACATTAAAAGTTGTCCCCAGGGAGTTCTGACTGCTCTTTGCTTAGACCCTACTACAGTAGTTATTAAACATTAGTGTTTAAAACTGGGCTTTCCAAGCGTCTCCAGTGGTAAAGAACCTGCCTGCCAGTGCAGGAGACATCAGATACCCAGGTTTGATCCCTCGGTCAGGAAGATAACCTAGAGGAGGCATGGCAATCCACTCCAGTATTCTTGCCTGGAGAATCCCATGGACAGAGATGTCTGGTGGGCTGTTGTCTATAGGGTCACAAAGTCGGACACAACTGAAGTGACTTAACAGTAGCAGCAGCAGCAGTGTTTAAAATTACCTGTGGTGGGGGATAGGGTGGGATGTGAAGAATGCAAATTCCTTGAGCACTCTTTTTGATTCTGTAGATCTTGGGTGGGGTCCAGTAGGAATCCAAATGTTTAACAGAATTTCTCAAGTGATTGTGATGAAAGTGGTTACCACACTGTAATTCATGAAATACAGTTGATTGTTTTCAAACAGGAGTTTGAACTGCCCAGGTCCACTTACATGTGGACTTTTTTCAATAATAAATACTATAGTCCTATACCATCCTCTGTTGATTGAATTCCTGGGTGCAGAGGAGAAGGGGATGACAGAGGATAAGATGGTTGGATGGCATCACCGACTTGATGGACGTGAGTTTAAGCAAGCTTCAGGAGTCGGTGATAGACAGGGAAGCCTGGCGTGCTGCAGTCCAGGGGTCGCAAAGAGTTGGACATGACTGAGCGACTAAACTGAACTGAACTACAGATAAGAAGAGTGGACTGTGAGATTATACTGGGATTTTTGACTATGTTAGGTCCCCCTAGTCCTCGAGTTGTTCAGGTGTCAGCTGAAATTATTGATAGGCAGAGCTCTCCAGGTAGTAACTAAAAGAAGGTACAACAGACATTTAAAGCTTAGATTGCTTTATTGACTTAAAATTGGGTCATATTGAGGTATTATGTAATTGATGAGTATAAATAGAGATATAGGAGAGAATAGATATAAGTACAAATATAGAAGTATTTTACTAACTTTCACTAGATTGAGAAGCTATCTCTGCATAATTAAAATCCTGTTTTCCTTTTTATTAGTGGGAAAGTTCTTTTACTTTCACTTTATGTGGTTTTAGATAGCCATACTTACATGTTCTGTGAAACACTTTAACTCAAAAAACTTTACTCAAGTCTCTTTAACATGGAGTCAGAACTTTACTTCTTATTTATAGTTTATCAGAAAGGACATTAATTTCCCTTCCTTCTGCTGAGTAGTTGTAATTCTTTTCCATGCATTTAAGAAAAAGTTCTGCATGTTGCACGTGGCTTATTCCCCTCCAGAATTTGCTGCTTCAGCCTTTCTTGCACTTCTTATTTCTGTAGCCAAAACAAGAAAGAGAGGGAAACCCATGTGACTGTCTGGCTTTTCAGCAGGCTCTTTCCTGCGATTAAGAGAAGTTTACCTAGGAAATCAAGCCACAAGTTACATTCCTACTTAGGGCTAGTTTAAGAGTTAAGTTGGTAATGTGTTTAATTTTTAATTTACCTTTGAATTTGCTTTTCAGTTTTTTTTTAATTTAAATTTGATTTTGGGTTTCATTTCTCGGTTAAAAAAAAATACTTCCTTCTGTCTCTCTCTAACCTCACACAGATGAAAACATTTTAAGTTTGGAAATGAACATGATAGTTTTGAAATCAAATTCTGTGCGTGTTCTCATATTTTCCCCAATACTGTAATATACAACTACATTATTTAGAATTTCCAAATGTGGTTTTCATCTAGACTGTTTGTAGTCATTTTCTAGTCAAGTAGGCAAAATGCTTTTCTTTTGCTGTCCCAGGAAAAAGTTCTTCAAAGACCACAACACTGTATTGGTTTTTGTTGTTGTTGTTAGAAAAACATAAAATACTCATTTACCTCCTTTCTAAAAATAGCACAGAGCGTACAAAATACACTAAAGTTAAATCCTTTGTTTTTACACATTCCACTTCAGGTAGTAAGAAAGGAGACAAAATTGGGAAGGTGTGGGGGTTTCATTAGAGACAAGAGAAACTGTTAGAGAATGAATTTGAAGAGGTTTGTGCAGAAAAAGTTGCTGGAGAGTAAGTGTTAGCTGGAAGTTAGCTCTGTACTTTGGTCTGTGGGCTTCAGAGTATTACCACAGGTTATTTACATATTTATTTTTCTATTCTGCTTGTATCAATGCCCCTGGATGCTTCTGACAACTTCTTAAAGATAGTTGCTGTGCCTCTTCCTCTTAACTTCCCTAATATCCCCTACCTGGGGCTTCCCAGGTGGCTCAGTGGTGAAGAATCCACCCGCCAATGCAGGACCACAGGAGATGCAGGCTCAGACCCTGCGTTGCCCACCAGAGGAAAGTGCAATTCACTCCAGTGTTCTTGCCTAAAATTCCATCAACAGAGGAGCCTGGTGGGTTACAATCCATAGAGTCACAGTCAGACACAACTGAACAACTAAGAACCTTCATGGCTTCTTAACAGGTTATGTCTTGCAAAAGAAATATTTTTAAATGTCAGATTGTATCAGTTCAGTTCAGTTCAGTCGCTCAGTCGTGTCCAGCTCTTTGCAACCCCATGGACTGCAGCACGCCGGACCTCCCAGTCCATCACCAACTCCCGGAGTTTACTCAAACTCATATCCATTGAGTCAGTGATGCCATCCAACCTTCTCATCATCTGTCGTCCCCTTCTCCTCCCGTCTTCCATCTTTCCCACCAGCAGGGTCTTTTCAAACAAGTCAGCGCTTTGCATGAGGTGGCCAGAGTATTGGAGTTTCAGCTTCAGCATCAGTCCTTCCAATGAATATTCAGGAATGATTTCATATAGGATGGACTGGTTGGATCTCCTTGTAGTCCAAGGGACTCTCAAGGGTCTTCTCCAACACCACAGTTCAAAAGCACTAATTCTTCGGCATTCAGCTTTCTTTCTAGTCCAACTCTCACATACATACATGACTGTTGGAAAAAGCATAGCCTTGACTAGGCAGACCTTTGTTAGTAAAGTAATGTCTCTGCTTTTTAATATGCTTTCTAGGTTGATCATAACTTTTCTTCCAAGGAGTAAGCGTCTTTTAATTTCATGGCTGCAGTTCTCAAGAGTCTTCTCCAACACCACACTTCAAAAGCATCAATTCTTCAGCGCTCAGCTTTCTTTACAGTCCAACTCTCACATCCATACATGACCACTAGAAAAATCATAGCCTTGACTAGATGGATCTTTGTTGACAAAGTAATATCTCTGCTTTTTAATATGCTGTCTACGTTGGTCATAACTTTCCTTTCAAGGTGCAAGTGTCTTTTAATTTCATGGCTGCAATCACCATCTGCAGTGATTTTGGAGCCCCCCAAAATAAAGTCTTGCCTGGAAAATCCCATGGATGGAGGAGCCTGGTAGGCTGCAGTCCATGGGTTTGCTGAGAGTCAGACATGACTGAGCGACTTCACTTTCACTTTTCACTTTCATGCATTGGAGAAGGAAATGACAACCCACTCCAGTGTTCTTGCCTGGAGAATCCCAGGGACGGGGGAGCCTGGTGGCTGCCATCTATGGGGTCGCACAGAGTCGGACACGACTGAAGCGACTTAGCAGCAGCAGCAGCAGCAGCAAAATAAAGTCAGCCACTGTTTCCACTGTCTCCCCATCTATTTGCCATGAAGTGATTGGACCGGATGCCATGATCTTAGTTTTCTGAACGTTGAACTTTAAGCCAACTTTTTCACTCCTCTCTTTCACTTTCATCAAGAGGCTTTTTAGTTCTTCTTCACTTTCTGCCGTAAGGGTGGTGTCATCTGCATATCTGAGGTTATTGATATTTCTCTCACCAGTCTTGATTCCAGCTTCTGCTTCATCCAGCCCAGCATTTCTCATGATGTACTCTGCATATAAGTTAAATAAGCAGAGTGACAATATAAACCCTTGACGTACTCCTTTTCCTATTTGGAACCAGTCTGTTTTTCCATGTCCAGTTCTAACTGTTGCTTTCTGACCTGCATACAGGTTTCTCATTATTTTAGCAATATGGATAAGAGACTGGATTCATATTTGAAGTATAATTTTAAATTGAGTGAAGTCATTTTTTTTTTGTAGGAACCTAACAGTACATGGAAAATATAACTTACTAAGGCTGTCTTCTCTTTCACAGATGTCTGAGAATTTTCTTTTCCAGGCTCATGTTTTTCAGGCGACTCCTGCTCCTGGAGAGAGGGTAAATGTTCAAATAGGTAATGTTTCCAAAACAATAAAGTCTTGGATCAAACTCTTTAAAGGTGAGTAAAGAGTAAATTATTGATAAGGACTAGAAATTAAATACATATTTTTAAACAAGGAAAGTTGGTTGGATAAAAAAAGAAAACTCTCAAGGGAATAGCATAAACAAATATTAAAGACCAAGAAACTGGTTAAAAAAAGTTTGATCTTCTGCTTTTGAAATGTGTGTAATATTGTTTTATATTAAAAACAAGCCATTGTCTCATACTAAAACTTCATATGATGCTGTAATGAACCTATAGTTCCTCAAATAGGAATGAAATAAATCCTATTTTGATCCATAATGTGAAGTCAAGTTGACTTTTTAATGAAGTTTGTAAATTAAAAACTAAGTCAAAGAAGTAAGTTTTGCTGTGGGGAAGGATTTAAACAGAAAAAAAGGAAACCAGTTCTATCTTGACATGGTTACCGAAATCTTCCTCCAGAAGAGCAGCATTATTAATTCACAACCTATGGGAAGAGCTTCTTTAATTCATAAAACATAAATTTAAGGACTTACAAGCTAATCAAATAAAGCCTTTAGAATTCAAAAGAGAAGAAAAAATACTCTAAAATTGCTATGTGACTTAAGATTTAAAAATTTTCAACATTATTCCTTTGCTTTCAATAAAACAGGAACACAGAGAATCTAGTTAGATGGAAATAAAAAGAACACCTCTATGTCTGGCAGGCACAAATGGATGGAACTCTACTTTTGACCTCACAGAATAAGTCTCAGTGGGACTTGCCCAGAAAATCCCCCAAATCTACTCTGTAATATCATCAAAATTTGACCTTTGTTTACTAATTCTAGTACCTGCTGATGCTTCATGGCTACTGTATTATCACAGTTGTCTAAAGTAGTGCTTCTCAGGCTACATCCAGATTCTGGCGTACCTACGAGTTACTTTGTGGATCTTGTTAAAATTTAACTTCTGATTTGGTAGACCTGGGGTAGAGCTTGAGATTGAATTTCCACCAAGTTCCAAGTTGGTGCCAAAGATGCTGGATCACACATGGCCTTTCTCAACCAGTGTTCCTCACTGGAGTCATAGAACATAGAATGCTTTAAGTGATTATTTTCTCAGTTTTCCCAAGAATGGTACATAAACATAATCATTCTAGATACAAAGGAGAGACACTGATTCCTGACATGCAATCGATGCCTTAGGCTTAGGGCTTAATTATTTCGAGGAGCCTTGGTTGAGAAAGACTGGTTCTGAGAATGCTACTGAGAAGAAGATGGGTTCAGACTCTGAATAGATTGGCTTAATAGAGAAGGCTCTGTACCATCTTTAATTCTAATCAGTCTTTTGTAAGATATCAACAATAATAATTGTTTTATTTCATGAAATAGCATTCATTAGTTCAACCACTGTTTATTGCACATCTGCTATTGACAAGCACTGTGATAATAACATTTGCACAATAAGTGAAAGTAATTATTCTATCTCTTTCAAGTACATTTTTCCTGTTATCATCTGTAAATTTAAGCTAAGTATGGTACACGATTCAGATACCTTAGAAAAGAATTTATTTCCAGAAGGAATAGCACAATTAAAAAGATTTCATAAGATATTTGTAATGCCTTTCATAATATTCATGATTATGGGATCTCTGTATTGGAGACAGAGAGAAGTATTAACCAAATCCAAAAGCTTATCAGGACCATACCTTGAATGCATGGTTGTTATAGAAGCGGTCATCAACCTTAGCCCCCCATTCTGCTGGATCAAAGCTGGTTTCTAAATAACAAAAATATAATTTCAGACTTACTTTGAAGTTCATTAAAGTAAATGCAGACTAGTAACATAAAATGCTTTCTTTTTCAAATTATAGGTTCTTTACTGACCCTTGAAAATTTTATTGACATTGTACAGAGCCTAGTGCTGCGGATATAACCAGTGATGATGATGAATTAAACATCAGATGAACCCTTGAGGATATTTAGAAAGGCAGTTAAAAAACCTACTTGATGCTTTCATAGAAGTTATAATAAAATGGGAGTGGTAGAGAACAAATGCCAATACTTAAGTATCAGTATACTGCTACTGCTGCTAAGTCGCTTCAGTTGTGTCTGACTCTGTGCGACTCCATAGATGGCAGCCCACCAGGCTCCCCTGTCCCTAGGATTCTCCAGGCAAGAACACTGGAGTGGGTTGCCATTTCCTTCTCCAATGCATGAAAGTGAAAAGTGAAAGTGAAGTTGCTCAGTCGTGTCTGACTCTTAGCGACCTCATGGACTGCAGCTTCCCAGGCTCCTCCGTCCATGGGATTTTCCAGGCAAGAGTGCTGGAGTGGGGTGCCATTGCCTTCTCCAAAATATAAGTATAGAAATGTATTATTATATATTTATAGAAACTTATTATGTATTAGTAAACATAAGAAAAATGTATAAAAATAAATGGTGAATAGTGAGGAAATTTGGAAAAATGAAAGATGGGAGTTTTTTCTTAAAAAAAAAGTAGGCATATTGCTGCTGCTGCTGCTAAGTTGCTTCAGTTGTGTCCGACTCTGTGCGACCCCATAGACGGCAGCCCACTAGGCTCTCCCATCCCTGGGATTCTCCAGGCAAGAATACTGGAGTGGGTTGCCATTTCCTTCTCCAATGCATGAAAGTGAAAAGGGAAAGTGAAGTCGCTCAGTCGTACCTGACTCTTAGCAACCCCATGGACTGGAGCCTAGCAGGCTCCTCCGTCCATGGGATTTGCCATGGGATTTTCCAGGCAAAAGTATTGGAGTGGGAGGCATATTACATAGTCAGAAGTATTTATATTTAAATAGAATTTTTCTTTAATTTTTCATTATGAAGTATTTCAGACTTAGAAAGCAGAGAGAATAATATAACAAATTTCAAAGTGCACATTACTCAGATTCAATAATTACAAGCTCATGAATGTTCTTATTTTATTTGTAACTTCATTCATTTTCCTACCCTTTCTTCTGATTATTTTCAAGCCAACCCCAAGCATCTTACTATTTCACTTATTAATACTTGCATCAGCATGCATCTCTGAGATATAAAGCCATAATGCCATTATCACACCTAAAAATAATAGCAATAATTCCTTAATACCATCAAATATCCAAATTCATCCCATTATCTAGTATTGCTTGGGCTCAGCTGCTCAGTTGTGTCCCACTCTTCGCAACCCCATTGACTATAGCCAGGCGCCTCTGTCCAGGGAATTTTCCAGCCAAAGTTACTGTAGTGGGTTGCCACTTCCTACTCTAGGGGATCCTCCCAACCCAGGGATCAAACCCATATCTCCTGCATCTCCTGCATGGGCAGTTGTATTCTTTACTACTGAGCCACCTAGGAAGCTCCATTATCTAGTGTATTTTTATTTATTTATTTTTACTGTTGATTTGTTCAAATCAGGACCCAAACGCACAACCTTTTGTAATGTCTTTTAAGTCCCTTTTAATTGAAACTTCCCTATCTCCCACCCCACATTTTTTCCTTGCCATTTATTTATTGAGGAAATTAAGTCATTTTTCCTTTGGAGTTTTCCACAGTTTGGATATTTCTAATTCCATTCTCATTATGACTTTTTAACAAGTTCATCTGCCTTTGAATTTCCTGTGTATTTCCAGTTAGATCTACAGGTTTGATCTGATTCAGGTTTTGTTTTTTTTTTTTTCCCCAAGAATACTTTATAGGTAGCATGGTATAATTCTATTAGGAAATATATATCTGGTTGTTTCTCTTTTTCACAGTTTTTATGGGCCCGTTGATGATGACTCACTTAGATAATTTCTTTAGGGATTGCAAAATGGCAGTGTTCTAATTTGATTATTACTTCTCTATTTTTGGAGTATGCGACAAAAAATACTTTACCTATTTGGTGACTCTGAAATACAGTTCTTACAGTAAAGGCAGGTTAGAGGTTTGACTATTTACCAATTTTTAGATTAATAAGTTCCTTAGGATCCTCTCAAGGAGTTTTTTGTTGTTGTTTGTTTTGCTTTCCAGTAAATAATTATGAACTAATGAGCATTTAAGAAATGGAATGAATTTCAATCCCCTGCATTTATTCATCTTACTGATGTTCTAGTTGTCCAAAATTGGCCAGTTTGAGCTTATTCAGGTGTTCAGATGTTCCTGAGTCCTATGGAAACAACTCTAATAATTTTTGATAGTTTTCTTACTTTCTGGTACAACAAGGTGATGAGGCTAATCTTGCATACTTTCTGTTCAGTTCACGGGATTGGTTAGTTCTCCAGGAAGCCCTGGTTTTTGGAAAATGGTAGTTAGAAGCCACAGTCTAGGGACTAGGGATCAAGGGCTCACTGGTACTGGGCTGGTCATTGTTTTGAAGCCTTTAAAAAACTGTATAGAGCTAAAAAATAATACTGTCATTTTTTAAAGAAAAAATACACCATGAAGTCACATTGACACTTTTCAATTCAAATTTAGAATTATGGGAGTTTATTAACTTCATTCATTTTTGTATTTGTATGTACTTTTCTTACACTAAAAATCCTATTCCTAATACCAATAGAATAGTTAATTATTTGCTATGTCCTACAATGTATGCTGCTGCTGCTGCTAAGTCGCTTCAGTCGTGTCCGACTCTGTGCGACCCCACAGATGGCAGCCCACTGGGTTCCGCCATCCCTGGGATTCTCCAGGCAAGAACACTGGAGTGGGTTGCCATTTCCTTCTCCAATGCATGAAAGTGAAGAATGAAAGTGAAATCGCTCAGTCGTATCTGACTCAGCGACCCCATGGACTGCAGCCCACCAGGCTCCTCCATCCATGAGAGTTTCCAGGCAAGAGTACTGGAGTGGGGTGCCATTGCCTTCTCCGCCTACAATGTATAAAAACTTTGAAATAACTATACTGTAATATTATTAACAGTGATAAATGAAAATAACTTAATATATTTTTTTAAACATCATTTTATTTTTAGGCTATATCCATCAGGAATGCACAAAGCACTGTTATAAAGTAACATGAAATAATTCTTTTTTCTGTGGTCATATTACCACAGTATTAAATGATACTAGTTAGGTTCATTTATTTCATTTTACTTCTAAACTTAGAAATTGCTGTACAATTTTAATTCTATTTTTATAACTTTGTTAAACATACAGGATTTGATTTAAGATACAGCCAGAGAAGTCTAGCTTCTATGCTATTCCCTCCACTCTTCCTTCTCCTAGTAGGGGTAAAAACTAATTTTTAGAAAGATTTATTCTCCATTTAAAAATATAAGTGAACAGTTATGTATTCATATCAATACCTCTGTTAGATAATTGGTACATACTAAACATATTTTCTTCTATCTTACTTTTTTCACTTAATATGCCCTGAAGGTCACTCTATAGCATCATAGAGATCATCCTCATTTCATTTTTGCTTGTTTTTACAGCTGCACATTTATTAGTAGTGTAGACTTACTCAAGTTTATTTGTAAAAATCCCCTATGATGAGTATTTGGGTTGCTTCCTCAAGTAACAATACAATGAAAAGTGTATAAAATACAGGCCAAAGCTAAAAATAGACGTAATTTAGTAGATATTGCTAAGTCCCCTCCTTGGGGTTGTTATCATTTTGCATCTCCTCCAGCAATGTATATGAGTGCTTGTTTCCTCTCTAGTGTTGCCTACAATAAATTGACACACTTTTGGCTTTTTGTCAGCTTGATGAGTGGAGTCCTGTTGGTGGATGGTGGAACTTCATTGTAGTTTTGGTTTGGGCTTTTGTTATTCTGTTATCATGGGTTATTTTGAATACATTTTCATATGTTGAGGGTGAGTCATTTGCACTTATTTTTGTGCAAATTGTCTGCTCATATCACTTGCCCATTTTTAATATAAGGTGGTTGTTGTTTTCTTCTCATGATTTTGACAAGCTTTTTATTCAGTACATTTATTAACCCACTGGAATAGAATTTGCAATTTTTTTCCTGTCATTTGTAGTTTTATTTTCCATGTGGTGATTTCTGTAAAAGTAAAAATCTATTTCTATGTTGCCAATTTTATCAATATTTTCTTTAATTGCTTTTGGATTTTTAAAGTATAGTAACTTAGCTAGCAAAAATTTTTCCTCTTTTATGTTACAGAGAAATTCACCCATGCTTTCTTCCAGTATTTGTACGGTTTCATTTTTTAAAATATTTAAATCTGATCAATTTGAAACTTTATCCTGGTATATGATGTAAGAAATAGATCCAATTTAATCTTTTAACATCTTTATCTCAAGATCATTTAATAAAAGCCCACCTTTTCCCTAGACGTTTGATACCACTTTATGTTATATACTAAAACATTTCCTGTCACAAAAAAATCTTCAAGATTAAGATGAGTAATTACCTATGAGGAATGCTGGCAAGGGAATTCTTGCACTCTGTGAGAGACTAGCTTAGAGGACTCTTTTCTGTCTTTTTGGAAAGGCTAACTTCTGATCCTTGTATCACCTCGTTTATGTGAGTGGAAATTGGTGTGGTACTTACATTTTTCAAAATAGTTTTACCCATTTTTTATTAGTTAGAAAGTTTGTATTCTGAGACCATCAGTCTGAATCACCAGTTACTTTAATTATCATGATCTGGTGACAAATGACTCTCATGGTTTTGTAATGGGATGTTTCTGAGGTCCAAAATCAAATAAACAAAGACTTTTTAGTCATGAGTTTGTAAAATTAATGTTATAATAAGACAATTAATGTTCATTGCAATTCTCCTCTTACTCTAAAGGATTTCTCTTAATAGATTTTTTAGTGGCATTTAAGTTTCAGATTGGGTAACAAACATTCACACTGACCAGAAATGGAAAAGACCAGCAATTCAGAAAATTGGCAGAGATTCTGAGCTTGGTTAAGGTAGAGCAAAGAGGAGAAGGAGGTGGAGCCATGTAGGGAGTATGGGTGTTTATTTCAGTTCAAGCCTCATGGTAGGTTTCCTCCCTCTGTAAAACGATTAAAATGGAATGTTTATTTGCTTGTGACTATTTCTTGTTTCTTGTTGTTGTTTAGCCACTAACTTGTGTCTCTTTGCGACCCCATGAACTGTAGCCTGCCAGACTCCTCTGTCCAAAGGATTTCCAAGGCAATAATATTGGAGTGGGAGCCATTTCCTTCTCCAGGTGATCTTCCTGATGCACACCCGGGGCACCTTTACTACTCTGTTGGAATACTATTATCAAACATAATGATAACAGCTTAAACAAAATGGTTGTTTTAGTCAGGGTTTTTAATAGAAACTTAATAGCTGAGAATTTGGAAATTTTACTTATGGAAGTGAAGAAACTCTGCTTTGGCTCTCAGCCGAAGAGTTAGCATGAATCTTAGTCTTTGGACAGTATGGGACCTTGGAAATACAGAAAAAGAATATAAATTACTTTCCCAAGCTGGAAGTTTACTTTTCAAAGCAGGTTTTCTCTGTACTTTTATTGAGGAACAGTTTCATATACCCCTGTGAATACCAACTTATTTAATCTAAGGAGTATAAATTTTTTTTTTTACAACACTTAATAATACTTTCAAGTAAGGAGAGTCAAAATATAAAGAAAATCACAAACCCTCCTCCCGGAAAGAAGAGACAGTCAACTGCCTGGGAGGCAAAGGGCACAGTATGTAGGAAAAGAGCTAGTCTGGGTGTTCTCAAGAGCTCTCCTTCCACCCCACCTGTCCATGAGAAATACAAAGCAGGTCTGGGTAATAAACTGGTAATCTTCAATAATGTGAACTAATGTGATTCAAGGCACCCGCGTGTGTTCTAAGCCACTTCAGTCGTGTCAGACTCTTTGCGACCCCATGGACTGTAGCCTGCCAGCTTCCTCTGTCCATGAGATACTACTAGAGTGGGTTGCCATGCCCTCTTCCAGGAGATCTTCCCAACTCAGGGATCGAATCCGTGTCTTTTAACTCTCCTGTATTACTGTATAAAGTAGGGTAATTTACCACTAGTGCCACCTGGGAACCCCCTCAAAGGCTGTTTCAAATAACAAGAACTGTTAGGTGAAAGCTCCCTGCCTCATAAAGGATTTCTGTGGAATGATGCTGGTCTTAAACAAGTCTCACCATAATCAAACGCTTAGTCGTGCTCTCTTGTTTTTTTTAAAGATATTTTTTAAAAGCTTACCTTCTCTTTTCTCGAGAAGATTCTCAAAATATGCTGCGGCAAAGGCTGGTATATTGTCCGGTTGCTCCCTCAGAATCTCGCGTGTGAGCCCTTCAAGAAGATTTCCAAATCCTTGTGGAATTCGGTAGTGGGTGTTGGAAAATGGAATTGACATCTCCTTGGGAGGAACTGTCTACTGTACCTAGAGATGCATGAAAGAGTTCTGTCTTTAAATTTGTCTCATTTCACTCAGATAATCACAATTAAGACCACAAATTATTTCTGAGACCCCAAATTTCTGGACTTCAATCCTTTCCTCCCCAGTACAATCCAAGTCCGTCAATTTCTTCCAAAGAGTTTTTGAAATTTTCCATTATTAGAACATTAAAAATATTTAACAGGTGAAATCATTTTTTAAAAATTACAAAAATCACAGATTTTCACTATGATACTAAGTACTTTCTCCCCTCTCCCTTTAAAAGGGTAATTTTTCCTATCCCACAGGAATTTAGAGAACGAGATTGCTAAAAATTCATCTTAAATTGCCAAATAAAACCCTGTTTAAGGTCTTAAAAAAAAAGAAAAGTCATTCATTCAAACTACTCTAAGTTGTCGAAAGAATATGTTTCGGACTTAAGTCGTTTCCCTGGCTTCCACTTCTGAAGTATGACCTAGGATGCCTTGTCGAAGCATCTCTATAGTTGTGGAAGAGACAGTGGGCCGAGAGAGCTGGGGGCAAGGTCACGACATAGCAATTCCAGCCTCAAAAGGTTTGGGATTCTTACTTCTTTGTTTGTTTGGTTTTCTCTCTTAGCATACAAGGGCCAGATAAGGAGACCTGCTAGGCAGCGGGTTGGGCTACTGAGTCTGCAAACAACACAGGGACCTGGCCTGTTTGTGACAGCGTCACTGCTGAATAAGCCTCGAAAGTCGTGGTAGGGGTCTCCGTGGGGGTCTAGAAGGCTTAATGAGGCCGAATCTATGGACTTTCTTTTTTTTTTTCTTGACCTAGGATGCCTTGTCGAAGCATCTCTATAGTTGTGGAAGAGACAGTGGGCCGAGAGAGCTGGGGGCAAGGTCACGACATAGCAATTCCAGCCTCAAAAGGTTTGGGATTCTTACTTCTTTGTTTGTTTGGTTTTCTCTCTTAGCAGACAAGGGCCAGATAAGGATAGCTGCTAAGCAGCGGGTTGGGCTACTGAGTCTGCAAACAACACTCAGGGACCTGGCCTGTTTGTGACAGCGTCACTGCTGAATAAGCCTCGAGAGTCGTGGTAGGGGTCTCCGTGGGGGTCTAGAAGGCTTAATGAGGCCGAATCTATGGACTTTCTTCTTTTTTTTTTTTTTTTTTGACGGAACAGGAGGTGAAGCATTGAATCATTGGTTGTGAAGAGGAAGAATCCCTAGACCGACGTGAGGAGTGGAGGGAGGTCGGAGAGGGACCACAGGTCTCCTGGGGGGCGGGTCGTCGAGGATCTCGGATTTCAGACTCGCAGAATGGGCTACTGGGTTCCCAGCCTGACCGCGGCTTCCCAGATTGCGGGAGCGGATCCTGAGAAAATACCTGAGACCAAGGGAAAAGGTGAGGTCTCTATTTCGAAGAGGACATGGGGTAAACCGCCTCACCTCTCCGTTCTCTCAGAGCTGGAGCCGAAGGTTCGGGTTGTTTTTTCTCGTTGCCGGGAAACCGTTTATCCTCCCCCGTCCCCGCCCCCCATTCCACTACGGTGGCCGAAGAGAGGCACGGGCCCGCCCGGCGGCCGCGGACGGCTTCGCGGACTGACCGGCCTGGGGAGGGCGGAGTCAGGCCTTTTCCGCCCCGCCCCGCTGCCCCGCCCTCGCTGGCGTCCATGCCCCGAGGCCTGCGCGGCGGGGACGGCTTCTTGCCAGCATGGTTGCCTCGGAATTTGTCTTGGGTCTGGTGCTGCGGTTATTCCTGCAGGCCCACGTAAGTGCAGGTGAGGCGGCCGCGCTCGGCCCGACCCCTGCCCATCCGTCGGCCTGCGAGGACTCCGAGATTCCGCGTCCTCCGCAGGACCGCCCCCGGCGCCTGCTTCTCTAGGTCGGGCGAGGATCCCCGGGCAGGAACGGGTTCTACGGCCCAGGCCTAGGTTGCAGGTGTCTGCTGGGCCGGAACTCCGGCCCGTCTGCTTCCTCCACTCCCTTCCAGCGCCCTTATGACGCCTCGCGTGGGGCAGCGAGAGAGTTGAGTTTCTCTCAGGAGGGGAGGCCCAGGTGTGCCCAGACCGAGGCTCTCAGGGTCTTTAAAGAACTGCGGGGGAACTCGAAGGGGAGGGGGCGAAGCTAGTTAGATAATATTTGGAAACGGGTGACTGAGTCATCCAAAACGTTTCAGTGCTGCCCCCTCAGTGGTACCGTTGGGGAGGGTTTGCCCCGGGCTGGATTCCTTGGGGGAATTAACTTTACTAGTTAAAGTGGTGATGATGGCTAAGACAGCCCTCTCACCAGCTCGGAGTATTTAACAACTCAGCTTTGATTCCTGCTCGCAGGCATTGATAGTGGGATAACAGCCCTTCGAAGGGGAGGGGGCGAAGCTAGTTAGATAATATTTGGAAACGGGTGACTGAGTCATCCAAAACGTTTCAGTGCTGCCCTCTCAGTGGTACCGTTGGGGAGGGTTTGCCCCGGGCTGGATTCCTTGGGGAATTAACTTTACTAGTTTAAGTGGTGATGATGGCTAAGACAGCCCTCTCACCAGCTCGGAGTATTTAACAACTCAGCTTTGATTCCTGCTCGCGGGCATTGATAGTGGGATAATAGCCATTTTCTTGGGGAGGAGGATGACTCATTTTGACTATAGTCCTGGTCATATCGTGTCGTTTGACCCCGGTTGGACGCTGGGTCACAGAAAAGAAAGTTTAAGTAGGAGAACAGACTGCGTGCAGAAAAAGGACTCTTGCTCTGTGTATGAATCCGCCAAGTACATAGATGAAGACAAACCGCAGCTCATGAGGGGTTTTTGGGGTTTAACAAAGGCATAAACTAGCCTCTGTATCATTTCCTGATTCTTCCCCACACAGTGACGTTTGAGTCCAGTATATGAAGTGGGGAGAAGGGAAAGAGGGCCATTATTAGTGTTTATGTTAAAGGGTGTTAACTTTAACATCAGTATTTTATCTTTGCTTTTGGGTCATATTGTTACATAACCTTCATTAACAATGACTTTATTTTTTTATTATTGATGCTCTAGATTTTCTTTCCTTGGTATTTGGTTGCATATCCGGACTTCTTCAAATCATTCCCTCTCTTCCCATGTTTATCATGTAATATTTGAAATGTACATGAACTTATGTAGCAGTGAAGCAATAAAATGAACACCCAAGGGCTTTACACACAATTTAAGAGCTAGACGGTTGCAGTTTTATTGAGACTCCAAGGATATTCCTTCACAAGGAAGCTATTAGTTCTTCCCCAGAAGTAACCACTGCCCTCATGTTGTCAGTCTTTTAATGACTACTTTTACCATCCCAGAACACTAATTCCTGTTTTTCTACTCTGACACCAAAATGAAGAAAAAATTGAAGACCTAAGACAAAAAATTCAAATCTTAAGTGTCTTGTAGTTGACAAAAACACTGACCAGTCCCAGCACCTTTCTCGTTCTGTTTTGTCCATTGCTCCATTCCTTGGTAATGGACCACTGTCTACTGTTGTCAGCTTGGAATGTGAGCTTTTTAACGACAAGGAGTGTGACGTTTCTTTGCTTTACCACCAGTATCTCACTGTGGCAGAGTAGTGATTGCAGGCATCTTGGAATCAAGGTGGCTTGATTTCCTTTCCTGTCCTGAACTACCTGTGTGATTTGGGGCCAAAGAAGTTTAACATCTGTCATGTGTCTAGTTCTCTGCCTGCCACAGTTAAGCTCCCCAGTAGAATGTAAGCTTCCTGCTGGCAAGGAATTTTGTCTGCCTCTCCCGCCGCCACCCCCCACTTCTTTCCCTGTTGTATCCTCAGTGCCTAAAATTGTGCCTGGCACATAGTGCATGCTAAGTCGCTTCAGTCGTGTCTGACTCTTTGCAACTCCATGGACTGTAGCCTGCCAGGCTCCTCTGTCCATGGGATTCTCCAGGTAAGAATACTGGAGTGGGTTGCCATTTCCTTCTCCATGGCACATAGTTCAGCCGCTCAGTTGTGTCCGACTCTGCGACCCCATGAACCACAGCACACCAGGTCTCCCTGTCCATCACCAACTCCTGGAGTCCACCTAACCCCATGTCCATTGAGTTGGTGATGCCATCCAACCATCTCATCCTCTGTCACCCCCTTCTCCTCCTGCCCTCAATCTTTCCCAGCATCGAGGTCTTTTCAAATGAGTCAGCTCTCTGCATCAGGTGGCCGAAATATTGGAGTTTCAGCTTCAACATCAGTCCTTCCAATGAACACCCAGGACTGATCTCCTTTAGGATGGACTTGCAGTCCAAGGGACTCTCAAGAGCCTTCTCCAATACCACAGTTCAAAAGCATCAATTCTTCAGTGCTCAGCTTTCTTTATAGTCCAAGTGTCACATCATACATGACCACTGGAAAAACCATAGCCTTGACTAGACGGATCTTTGTTGACTAAATAATGTCTCTGCTTTTTAATATGCTGTCTAGGTTGGTCATAACTTTCCCTGAGAGGAGTAAGCGTCTTTTAATTTCATGGCTGCAATCACCATCTGCAGTTATTTTGGAGTCCAGAAAAATAGTCTGCCACTGTTTCAACTGTCTCCCCATCTATTTGCCATGAAGTGAATATAGTGGGCAACTTAAAATATTTGTTGAAATAAATAATATGCAAACTGTTTTAAAAAATTACCTAATCTACTTGGGTCTCAGTCTGTTGTTGAGTAAATAACATGATTCTACCCTAGGGTGTAAGAGATCCTTTCCATCTCTAAAATTCTGTAACTCAGAATAGAGTCGGGCACAAACAGGTTCAACGGATGTGTGTGGTCAACAGACTAACCGAGGGGGTGGGGAAAGGTATTTTCCCCCAGTGTTTGAGCAGGTGGCTTCACACACCCAGAACCCCTCACTTGCATAGTCTCATGCCTGCAGCCAGCCCCCTCCAGTATTCTTGTCTGGGAAATTCTGTGGACAGAGGAGCCTGGTGGGCTATGATCCACGGGGTCACAAAAGAGTCTGACACGACTTACTGACTAAACAACAATAACGCCTGCAGCAGCCAGTTTTCTTCAATCTCTTCCCTACCCCATCCTCTTTCTGCTTAGCTCTTAGGCCTTGGGTTTTCAGGTTTTGTTCCATTTGAAGTACTTACCCAAGACTAGGTCTTCCCACACATGCGCCTCTTCCCTTCCCTCCAGCAGGCTGCCAAAAGTGCTTATGCAATTCTAGACTACTGTTGTAGTCTCATCTTAGAGCATTTTGCTTCTGGTAGCTGTGCATCTCCAGCCCAGTGGGTCTTCTGGATGATCTTTGATTGTCATGTAGATTTATGATGGAACAAACTCCTAAGAGAGAGCTGAGGATGTCTAGGGACTGGGCTGTTATTTGAAGTGCAGGACAAATAGGCCACCAAGTCTGTGCAGGAGACCCATTAGTGTTGCTGCCCTATTAAGTATAGCCTGAGGGGCTGTCATCCTTTGGAGCTTCCGGGGAGAAAAAAATGTCAGCTTTGTTAGTTCTGATTCTCTTTCCTGCCTATCATTTTTATTTAAAACACTCGAAAAAAAAAAATCTTAATTTTGTTAATTATTTTCTTATAGGGAGTTCTGGTTTGTTTTCTTCAGATAAAGTGGGATGTAAGTGAAAAAGTTTTTTTTTTTCCTTCTCTTATTTTGATGAATTCACTGAGATAATTTGGATAGATACTTGTTATTAATAAAATACTTCGATATAGGCTGGAGGTTAAAAATAGGAATGATCTCGTTAAAGTGAATTCTTATTCAGCCTTGTTAGTGACTGTCTAGAATAGAATCCACAGTTTTAAGGGCTCTTTCTCTTTTCATATAATTTAGCTTGCAAAATGGGCAAATTGCAAGGAAAGACCTTTGGTTCAGACACTTTGACCTTCTCTCTCTCA
Organism: Cephalophus harveyi; assembly: GCA_006410635.1. Classification (NCBI taxonomy): domain Eukaryota; kingdom Metazoa; phylum Chordata; class Mammalia; order Artiodactyla; family Bovidae; genus Cephalophus; species Cephalophus harveyi. Next base: position 151,066 of record SJYT01008629.1, on the reverse strand, counting down.
CTGACCTTATTTTTTGCATCTTAATTGATTTGAATTTACCTTAGAAGGAGTCAGACTTGTCACATATACTCATAAAGGTTTATTTAGAATTTTCAGTGGGTTGTCAGAAAAACACAATAAAGAGAGTTATTTGAGGGAAATTGACACAGAGAATGGAAGAGGGGGGATAAAGAGTGGAGGGAAAAGATGAGAAAGGGCTGTGATGGAGAGAGGCAGCCTCTTTATTCCAAGCTATGAGGAGTGGGAGTGGTAATGGAAAGTAGGGAAAGGAAGTGGTTTATTTTTCTCATAAATACCATCTGTGAGATGCATAAAAAGAGCATGTTTAGTGATTTTGCGGGGAGGGAGTCAAGCGTTAGGGCCAGGCCTGAGAGCAAAGGAACATGAGGAGCTTTGAAGGGGAGGAGGCATGTATTAAATGGGTTGTCCCAGGCTCTTTGAATTTTCCTTACTGGTCATCTTGTTCTATGATGCATACTGCTGGAAACTGTCCTTGTAATGCTGCTTACCTAATTAGGAGGAATAAGATCTGGTTTTAGAAAACTGAAAGGACAGGGTAACTTGGAATTCTCACGTATTAAGACTGCGTGTTCCTCGCTGTTTCACCAGATTCAATCTGGCTCTGAATCTCTCCAATGATGCTCTTCTAAATGCTCGCTGGATTTTTCAGATGTTGGTTTTCGCTTTGCTTCGTACATCGACAACTACATGGTGCTGCAGAGGGAGCCTGCAGGGGCAGTGATCTGGGGCTATGGCGCACCCAGAGCCACAGTGACGGTGACGCTGTGCCGAGATCAGGAACCCATCATGAAGAAAGTGACCGGCGTGAAAGGTAAGAGAGGTCAGCCTCTGTTCAGCTTTTGTCTTCTTCTGCCACCTGCTGGATGATGTGAAAATGAATGCTGATAGTCCAGCTCTGGTTACCCATCCATCCATCCATCCAAGTTACTTGAATATTTACCATGTGCACTGAGGATACAAAGAAAAATAAGACCAAGTCAAAGCCCCTGTCCTCCAGGATCTCGTGCAGTAAAGCCACATAGTGAGTGTGGTCAGTGCTGATGGGAGGTGGATATGGAGTGTCATGGGATGCAGAAGAGAAACACCTCACTCAGGTCGGATGGTAAGGGAAGGTTTCCACTGGAAGTGACATTTGAACTGAATCATGCGTAAAGGAGAGGTTGTCGTACGGGGAGGGTTAAGAACCTAAGCCCTGGGATTCACCGTTCCCGTTCAGATCCTAACTGTTTCTTAATGGCTATATGCCCTTGGACATTTTATTTAACATCTCTGCGTCACAATTTCTTTATTTTAAAACAGCGATAAAACTAATATTTAGAATTATTTTGAAGATTAAATGAATTAGCACATATCAAGTACTTCGAACAGTGCCTGGTGCATAATAAGTACTGAATAAGTGTTAGCTGTTGTTATTTCTGGGCTTCCCACTGGCTCAGTGGTAAAGAATCTACCTGCCACTGCAGGAAATGCAGGTTTGATCCCTGGGTCAAGAAGATCCCCTGGTGAAGGAAATGGCAACCTGCTCCTGTATTCCTGCCTAGGAAGTCCCATGGACAGAGGAGCCTGGTGGGCTACAGTCCATGAGGTCACAAAGAGTCAGTCATAACCTAGTGACTAAACAACAACATTGTTATTGCTGTCATTATTGTTATTATGTTATTTAGTCAGTCACTCGGGTATTTACTGAGTCACTACTAGGTGTCAGATATAGGGTTAGGTATTGGTTATCCAGTGATGAGCAAAACAGAAAAGCTTGGAGGTTAGGGGAGGAAACAAAAATAATAAATTACAGTGAAGCGTGATGCCACAGTGGGGAAGTATAGAGTGCCGTGGGAGTGCTTAGGAGGGATAGTAAACTTAGTCTAACTATCCAGGGTCCAGAAGATCCCCTAGAGAAGGAAATGACAATCCACTCCAGTGTTCTTGCCCAGAGAATCCCATGGATAGAGGAGCTTGGCAGGCTACAGTCCATGGGGTCGCAAGAGCTGCGCCCAACTTAGTGACTATACCACCACCACCAAGGCTTGTTTTGAAAGCTGAGCAGGGCAGACCAAGTAGAGGGAGCAACCTGGGCAAAGGCATGGAGGTGTGAGTGAGCTTGGTTACTGGAGGAGCGACAGGCAGGTTGCTTTGTCTGGACCACTAGGGTGTGTGATGGTGGAGATAAGGCTGGAAATGGAGGGAGTCTTGTTTGTCATTGCCAGGGAGTATACACACTACTTTGGATAGATGGCTTTTAAGCAGCAAAAGAACACAACCAGATCTGTATTTTAGAAAGATTACTCTGGCTCCACTGGGGAAGAAGAATTGGAGATGGATGAACGAGAGGTAGGTGGGACCCGTTAGTAGGCTGTTAGAATATTCAGGTGATAGACAGGGAAGGCCTGACCCCAAGTAGTGGCTGTGAGGCTGTTCAACAAGGTGAGAATTAGCAGTTAGCAGACTTCATGAGCAGAGAGGTCACACAGAGGCGTCTCTGCCTAGAAGAGATAAGGATGTATTAGCTAGTGTGTGGAGGAGCTCGAAGTTCCAGGATGCAGGAAGGGAGGTTTAGGGCTGGGTCAAGTGGAGACCTGGTTGTATTATATCTCAGTTAGAGGTCTCTCTACAGCTATGGGATGTTGAGGTGAGAGTCAGACAGGTGAGGAGGCTTCTCTGGGACGGGTGGTGTTAATGTGGTGGTTGGTGGCTTGATGAGGGACTTGAATATACATGTGACAGCAAAGCTTGTGAAAATTTTATTGGCCCCTGAAAACAAAGATCACCTGATTAGTTTTGTCAGTGTATAGGACCAATATTCAACCAGAGTGATGCAGACGCTGGTGCAGACTTTTAATAATTCATTTCCAGGGCCTTCCCTGGTGGCTCTGGTATACCAAAGAATTGCCTGTCGATGCAGGAGACACGGGTTCAACCCCTGAGCAGAGGAGATCCCACATGCGATGGAGCAGCTAAGCCTGCGCACCACAACTATGGCGCCTGTGCCCTAGAGCCTGTGCTCTGCACCTAGAGAACCCACCACCATGAGAAGCGCACACACCACAGCTGGAGAGTAGCCCCTATTTGCCGCAAGCAGAGAAAGCCCGCGCAGCAACGAAGACACAGGACAGCCACAAATAAAAAAAATAATGCATTTCTTTCAACAAACATAAAGAAAGTAGGTACTAAGTACTAGGCATAGATGCAAGGTAGATGCTTCTGGTTCTTGGTTTTTAACAAGACTTTTTAGCAGAAGCAGCTGAGTGGGTGAAATTCAGAGAGCTGAAAGGGGAGCTTAAGCTGACTGAGAAGTTGTTCTCTGTTAGACATAAATGCTGTTGTGACTTGTAGGATATACTGAAAGTGAAGAATTTGGGAGACTAGTAGTGCTTTCTTTTCGTGTTGTGTCATCTCAGAAATAAGCGATATGGAGTACAGGTAGTGGTCCTTTCAGTAAAATGATGTGGATTTAAAGGAGCTAAAGGATTGATGCAGTTTAATTAAGTTTTGGCTTCCCAGATGCTTCAGTGGTAAAGAATCCGCCTCCCAGTACAGGAGATGCAGGAGATGCAGGTTTGATCCCTGGGACAGGATTATTTTTAATTCATTAAAACAATTTTAAACAATTATTTAAATTTTTCTGACCGTGCCCCACAGCATGTGGGGCCTTAGTTCCCTATCCAGGGACTGAAGCTGCACACCCCCCAACCCCTGCACTCCTGGATGCACAGAGTCTTAACTGCTGGACTCCCAGGGAAGTCCCAAGAATTGATGTAGTTTAAAAATAAGAAATAGGATTTCTTTGGTGCTAATAATTAACATTACCAATTAATACTTAGGAGACAGAGATTGCACACTACTGTAGAAATAGAGAAAGCACATAATATGTAGCTTTTCAGTCTTAACAATGTTCTTATGCATTATTTTTAGTTTTTTTTAACCCTTTCAGGGCTGTCGCAGGACCAATATTTGGAGACAGAGACACCGCAGGAGAGTAGGTGGTGACAAGAAGAAATAAAAGCTGATAATTAGGAGATGAGCCCCTCTCCTTCTTTAGTGAACCTGTTCACTTATCTTGAGTTCAATTCTGTAAACGCCAGTTCAGTTCAGTTCAGTCGCTCAGTCGTGTCTGACTCTTTGCGACCCCATGATTCGCAGCATGCCAGGCCTCCCTGTCCATCACCAACTCCTGGAGTTCACTCAGACTCACGTCCATCGAGTCAGTGCTTATTATTTATAATAAGCTAGAAACCCTAGAGAATTCAAAGAAGAATGTAAGTCGTGTCCACCCTCCAGGAACCCACCCGCTCATGCTGCCCTTTCCTTTCCCATTTAGCAGTTTAGGTTCAGCTTCAGTCGCATCACTAAAAAGTGATGCATCATTTGGAGTTTGGATGTATAGCAGCAACTGAAGGGAACCAAGTGATTCATGGACTATTGATGGAAATTTCACAAGAAAAGAGATTGTTGTTATTAATGGGGTCGGGAAGGGGGCAGATCTGTTTGGTAGGCTCTCCACACTGGCTTGGTAGGAAAAAAAAGGTACAATAGTTTATACAGATCCATAAAATAACTTCAATGGACAGCTTGCTCTGTCCTGCCCATGAAGCAACATGGATAAAGTGATATTTGGAATAAAAAAGATAGACATGTAGGAAATTTCACTGGGCAGTGAAGAAAATGTGTCTCAAAGGAGATACTGTGGGGCATTTTGAAGGGTTGACTTCTATTTAGATTCTGATGACGACCCTGGATTTTCAGCCAGACTACCTCATTTGTCTACTCTGTCCATCTCTGTTAATATTTAACTTATTACCTATAATCCCCTAAGTGCCCACAGCAAAGTGGAATTTAATGACATAAAAAGTTTTGTCCAGTAGACTGACACTTGAGCTTTGGGAAAATTGAGACCTGAGGGATGGCTGGGAATATGGTAAGGTTCTGGGCCTGTTCAAGGTATGTTGTCCGGTGACGCATAATGCTTCTTTCATACCCAAGGCGTAAACTTGGGGCATGGAGTCTGTATCCTCTCACTTTGACACATGTGGGGGATGCACCTACAGGTGATAAAATGAAAGTGTATCTACTTGAATTTGTCATCATGATTGAGGTAAACAGAAAAACACAAAAAGCCTAAACCTCTTAGAAAGTCAAAAATCTCCGGCGCTAGTTTTCTGTGTCACATAGTAAGTTATCGCCAACTTAGGTGCTTAAAACAACTTACTTTTACTATCTCTGTCGATCTGAAACTTGGCCATCGTTTAGCTGGGTTCTCTACTCAGAGTTTCAGAAGGTTGAAATCAAGGTGCTGGCTGGGCTGAGTTCTCATCTGGAGGCTCGACTAGGGAGTGATTAACTTCCAGGCTCCGTTAGGTTGCTGGCAGAGTCCTGTCCTTGTGCCTGTAGAATTCATGGCCCCATCTCTGAAGCTTCACATCTCTGACCTCTAGACCCTACTTAAAGGGCTCACCTTCTTTAGGTCAGGCCCACCCAGGACAATCTCCCTTTGAGTTAACTTAAAGTCAACTGATGAGGGATTTTTCATTATACCTGCAAACCTCCTTCATCCTTTCCAGGTAACATAACCTGATCACGAGGATGGCATCGAATCCCCTCTGCCATTTTCTGTTGATTAGAAGGAAATCATGAATTCTGCCAGCACTTGAGGAACTCTGCAAGGGTGTGACTTATTGGGGGTCATCTTTGGCTGTGTCTGCCTTAGCAGGCTATAGATTAAGGAATTTATAGGAACAGTTTTATTGATAGAAAAATATTTAAGCTTTTTTTTTTTTCATTCATGGTGGCGGTAGCGATGAACTTTACACAGAATAATGCAGATCTGGAAGGGGTAGTTTGGGCAGTAAGGCCTCCTTTACCTTCAGGTCACTTCCACAAACCAGTGAGCCTGTCTGCGGCTAGTGGGGTGCCAGGGTCCTGTGGGGGAACAGTGACTGGGGGCTTCTTCCTGATCTAGGTTTTTCCTCTTGGAAAGGGAAGAGTTGATAATTTTCCTTTTTCTCTTCTTGGCTGTTGAGATTTGGCACAATAACCTGAAAAATAATTAACATCTGATGTGAATGGCAAAGAGGAAAAAAGCAAGATGTGCTTTATGACTAATCATGTCTCTAGACCCATTATTTTCTTTCTTTTTTCTTTTTTGCCTTTGATTTGTTGATTCTTCCCATTTTGAGGTGGGGGCTGATCTGGGGGATGGAGAAAACATGGAGAAAGTTCTTTTCTTATGCCTGTGGCTGGAAAATGAAGAGAAGAGGGCCAGTGAGAAATAGGCTACCAGATATGCTAGTGGTTGGGCAGGAAAACACAGAGCCCCAGTCAGTTTGCGTGGCTTTCTTGTCAGTACAACCCGGCACTGGGGTTTGCTCTCTGCCCTTACTTGGTGACGCTCCTGGCACATGGTGAGCACGATGAAGGAAGGACATGTATCCTCCTGGATGGAAGAAGAAAGAATGGAGGAAGCAGATGTTTGATTGCAGCAAAAATGAGCGTTTACAGAAACCTGGGCCTGGACTGGTAAGAGATATTACAAGATGGCAAGTGATGGGAGCCTAGAGGAAGGACTCAGAACAACTGCTGCTCAGAAAGCCCATTGGGGTCAGGAAATGCTGGCTGAATAGTGAGCTTCAACTCTTGGTGGTCAAGTCACTCAATTTTATCACTTGGACTCAACCTAATGGACTTGGTGCGTAAATGGTTTCTGAAATCTACAGCTGGACTTCACTGGCCTATGGTCAGCTCCGCTTAAACAGCCAGTCCTAAATGGATGGGCCAAGGCCAAATCAATGCTCCTTGTGGACCGTCCCACCCTTGCTTTCAATCTTCATGAGGGCTGCTCTCCTTTGAATACACGTTGTTGTTCAGGTGCTAAGTTATGTCTGACTCTGTGACCCCATGGACTGCAGCATGCCAGGCTTCACTGTCCTTCACTGTCTCCCAGCGTTTGCTCAAACTTATGTCCATTGAGTCAGTGATGTCATCCAACATCTTATCTTCTGTCACTGCCTTCTCTTCCTGCCTTCAGTATTTCCCAGCATCAGGGTCTTTTCCAGTGAGTCAGTTCTTGGCATCAGGTGGCCAAAGGGTTGGGGCTTCAGCTTCAGCATGAGTCCTTCCAGTGAATGTTCAGAGCTGATTTCCTTTAGGATTGACCCGTTTGATCTCTTTGCAGTCCAAGGGACTCTCAAGAGTCTTCTCCCGCCCATGGAAGTAAATCTGCATTGTTTTAAACTTGTTTCTGAGTTAGTTTGACCATTAATGACCTCTCTCTAGTGGAGCTGGTTTCTCCTGCCTTGTGTGGCAGTTAACTTTACTTGACCCTCATTGTGTCAGAGTTTTTCTTTTATGAAGTGGGAGAGGAAAAGAGCTAGAAACTAAAAGACTCGGGGACTAGAACAGGAGGAAATTCTCAAGGTCTTTGAGGAAGTTGAGAGGTTTGCTAGAGGGAGCGGTTCTGGAGAACAAGGCTCAGATCTCCATGCCTGGTTCTCTTCAGACGCTTTGGCTCTAGGGGGAGTGCCTCCTCTGGCTGAGGTAGGGGGTGGTGCTGTGTTTTCCCCGGCTTCCTCCCCTTTTCCTTCTTTGCCTTTTTATTGCTGGGCAGCAGCGCTTTTCAGAAGCTCTGGGGAAGGTGGTTTTCCACACCAGCCATATTGCTTGGATGGAGACTAAGTGCAAACACCTAATTAATAGCAGTGACTCAGAATAGCATGTACTGTAGTAGAAGGCTCAAAAAATAACCCTGTCCTGGGTTTTCTAGGGATTGACCGCATTATCACAAATGAGTAACGATGGCGGGAGGAGAGAGCTCCGATAAGAAGCCTGGGAAGACCTTGGCAAGGCTGTGGTTGGGACAGATTGGAGAGTCTGCCTGCTCAGACGAGAGCGCCATACGGATCACCTCACACCTGTGCCGTGCAATCTGTGCTCGCTGCCCACTATTTCCAAAGCAGTGGTTTTTGTGCTTTAGGTGCATTCTGCATTTAATGTGTTGATGTCTGTGGCGATGGGTGGTGTAAAAACAATAGCTGACCTTCGGTCCTGAGCTCAGTTGACCCCTCACGGGTGGGAATAGCAGACAGTCAGCTCTGCTTCTAAGAGGAGTGACTGTGAGCCCTTTCACTGTTGCCTAAGGGTTCTGGATATTTCTCCCAGACTCTGAGTAATCCTTTACCATTTCAGCCTTTACCCATCTCCTGCCATGTGTCTGGACTTCTCCCTTTAGCTCTTACTGACTAGGAGGATCTTAGCATGTGGTACAGAGTAGGCACTTGGCTAGTATTTTTGTTTTTTAGTACTTTTATAATTGATTTTTTTTTCTGGTTGGTACAATAACCTCGGCTTCCCAGGTGGCTCAGATGGTAAAGAATCCTGCCAAGCAGGAGAAGTGGGTTCAATCCCTGGGTCAGGAAGATCCCCGGTAAGAGAAGAAATGGCGATGCATTCCAGTATTCTTCTTGTTTTTTTTTTCAGTATTCTTGCCTGGAGAATTCCATGGACATAGGAGCCTGGTGGGTCCGTGGGGTCGAAAAAGAGTTGGACATGACTTAGTGGACTCAACAACAACAATGATAACCTTAGGATGCCTCATTTACAGTTCTTGCCATTCCTTCCCTTTGAATTGACATTGATCTGATGGGCACAAATTATCAGTCAGTCCATATTCTTCAACATTATGCCAATAATATTTCTTTTAAAATGATCATCTCTTTGTTTTATCTATTTTCTCCTTCCACTTCTTCAACTTTGTTCGTGTGGTTTGGTTCTCCTAGGCATAATTTTGCCACTTGGAAGATATTCTTCTTAGGTTTCCGAGTATGATGTTGGCAGTGGTGGTGGTATGAGTGGGTGAGAGGTGGGAAGGTGGTGGGGGGGTGGTTCCTAAGGAATATGCTATGAATTTCTGAAATAGGGCCTTGGGTGGCTTTTCATCTCCTTAATTGAGTCCAGAAACATTAAGACTGGTAAATAACTTTGTGAAAATAATTAATTGGGCAAGTCTAAATATCTTCTTCGAAGAGAGTTGAATTTATTTGCCTCCTACTACTTCTTTGTGTCCGTTTCTCCACTCACCTGTTTAACTGTAGATAGAAGAGCCCAGAACCACTGGTGTTTTTAATCCCCAAGAGCAACATGGGGAGGAGGTGGGGATGTTGATGACAAGGATGGTACCATCAATGTAAGTTTCAGATGATGAAACTCTCTAACCTGTGCTCATATTTGATTGGATAGTTACTAGTTTGGGGCTCTGTAAATCTATTAGATTATGATTATGTTGATTTTGACAGTTTGGTGGTATAGTAAGAATTTCCATCTCACGTTTTTGTATTAAACTCCCTTGCATTTAATATCTGTATTTTTGTCTGTCCTCGCTTAGGTTTATAACTGGGTAATTTACTTTTCTTATAAATGCTTCAGTTAAAAGTAAGGAGGGATTGGTATAGATTAAAGAGAGGCACACTACTGCTTTTGTTATTTCTGTTGACATGTCTAAAATTTGGCTGGTCTTCATAGCTTTGGATCCAGTTCATCACAGAAGAGGCGAATTGCTACAAATGTCTGATGCATGACTCTGGGTTTCAGTTTCATTTTGGTGGGTTGATTCATTAATTCCTTGGAGCCTTGTTATTATTTCAGCAGACTCTAACACCTGGACAGTGGTACTGGATCCTATGAAGCCTGGTGGACCTTATGAAGTGATGGCACAGCAGAGTCTCGGGAGGATAAACTTCACTCTGAGAGTTCATGATGTCTTGTTCGGAGACGTTTGGCTTTGCAGTGGGCAAAGTAACATGAAGATGACAGTTTCACAGGTAATTTGCAAAGTCTCAGTGATAATAACGTTGATGATGAAGAAGAAAAAGAAGGAAGAGGAAAGAGGCGAGGAGGAGAAGGAGGTAGAAGCCCAGATCTGTTCTAAGTGCTTTCTCTACATGTGCTAGTTAATTCAGTTAAACAACTTCATAGGGCGAATACTTATAAGACATTCCTGTCTCACAGATGAGGACACTGGCCCAGCTGAGCTTAAGCTCCTGCTTAAGATCGCAGCATAATTGTGGAGCCAGGATGTGAATGTGACCCCAGATCCTGCTTTGCTCGTCACGGCCAGTGTGCTGTCAGCGTGGGGCACTACTTTCTCACTTTTCTGGGCTAAAGGCAGAAGCTAGACTCTCTGATGGTAAAGGAGATTTAATAGCAAATTGAGGGCCATGTAGGTTACTCTTCTTTTTGAATGGTCTTAGAAGATGAGCTTCTGGAGACAGCCTAGGAGATCAAAACAATTAGATTTTGTTTTGATGCTGAGCAGCTAACACACTCTGTCTTTTGTTGCCATGGAGATTTAAAAATTGAGACTGAATGTTGGCTTTGCCTCTTACTAGTTGTATGGCTTGGAGCAAATCACTTGGTGTTTATGAAACTTTGTTTTTAAAACATGCTTTTAAAAACTGTGGTTAAAATGAATATAACATAATGTTTATCATTTTAACTGTTGGTAAGTGTACAGTTCAGCAGCATTAAATATATTCACAGTGCTTTGTGTACCCAGTCACCACTATCTGTCCCCAGAACTTTATCATCATCTCTAACGTTTACTCCGTCGTACGCATTAGACAATAAATCCCCCTTTCTCCTTCCTTCTGCCACTGGTAACCTCTATCTTGCTTTCTCTCTATGAATTTGCCTCTTCTCGGTACCTCCTAGAAGTGGAATCATACGGTAGTTGTTCTTCTGTGTCTGACTTGTCTTTCTAAGGCTCATGCTTTCAAGGTCCAGGCATGTAGCATGTATCAAACTTTTGTCCCTTTTTATGGCCAAATTGTATTCCATTGTATAGGCCACATTTTGTTTATCCATTCACCTGTGGATGAACACCTGGGTTGTTTCCACCTTTTGGCTGTTGTGAGCAATGTTCATGGCAATATTAAATCAATGCTGTGAACATTGATTTACAGATAATCTGTTTCAGTTCCTGCTTTCAGTTCTTTGGGTTATATGCCTATGCCTGGAATTGCTGGATTAGTTCTATATTTAACTTTTGAGGACCCATCAGACCATTCTCCACAATGGCCGTACCATTTTACATTCCTACTAGCCATACACAAAGGTTCTAATTTCACTGCATCCTCACTGACAGGTGTTAGGTTTCATTCTCTGATTATAGCCATGTTAGTAGGTGAGAAGTGGTATCCTAATGTGGGTTTGATTTGCATTTCTCTAACAACTAGTGATGTTGCATATTACTTCATATACTTATTAGCCATTTGTATGTCTTATTTGGAAAAATGTTTATTTAGGCCTTTTGCCCATTTTTGAATTGGGTTGCTTATTGTTAAATTGTAGGAATTTTTTTATATCTTCTAGGTATTAATCGCTTGTCAGATGCATGATTTGTAACTATTTTGTCTCATTCTCTAGTTTGTCAGTTTCATTTTTTGAGAGTGTCCTTTGATACATAAAAGTTGTCAATTTTTATGAAGTTCAGTTTATCTGTGTATTCTCTTGTTGTTGTCTATACTTTTAGTATCATCTTCTTGATACTGTTGCCAAGTCCAGTGACCTGAAGATTTTTCCAGTGTTTCTTCGGAGAATATTTTAGTTTTAACTCTTAAGTTTAGGTCTTTGAGTCTTTTTGATCACTTTTTTATATGTAGTGTAAGGTGAGGGTCTAACTTCATTCTTTTGCAAGTGGATATCCAGTTCTCCCAGCATTAATTGTTGAAAAGATGGTTCTTCCCCTATTGAATGGTCATAGCATTTTTTTTTTTTTTTTCAGAAATTCATTGGCTGTATATTTGAGGATTTATTTCTTGGCTTTTTAGTCTATTCCATTGGTCTATATATCTCTCCTTATGGCAGTACCATACTGGTTGGATTACTGTAGCTTTGTTTCAAAGTTGGGACATGTAAGTCTCCTCCAAGAATTTCTTTTGTTAGTGCCACTTTTTCTCTGTTTTAGTCATGGCTTTGTACATTAATTTTTCTTAAATTTTTACAACTAGCATTTTTTTCTCCCAGAGGCTTCACTGGGGTCTGTTTAAACCTGATAGAAGATCAGGAGTAAGAGCATTAAGGGCTCCCAGGTAGGAAAGGGCATACTCAGTAAACAGAAAGCCCAGTGCAAACAGGGGGAATGCCAGCCTGTTGAAATGTCAGTGAGGAAACTCAACTTGAAGTATTCCTACCTCCATTGCTATTAGAGCAATGAGTGAATCTGACACAAAATGAGTGAGTCTCTTAAGTGAAGCAGGATAAAGAGGACATCAAAAGGGCTTCCCTGGTGGTCCAGTGGCTGAGGATCTGCTTAATAGTGCAGGGGACACAAGTTCGATCCCTGGTCTGGGAAGATCCCCCATGCTGCACAGCAGCTAAGCCCATGAGCCACAATTGAGCTTGTACTCTAGATCCCAAGAGCCGCAACTAACTTTAGCCACTTGCCCTAAAGCCCATTCTCAAGAGAAGCCACCACAATGATAAGCCCGCACACCGCAACTAGAGAGTAGCCCCTGCTCGCCACAACTAGAGAAAGCCCGTGCACAGCAGTGAAGGCCCAGTGCAGCCAAACATGAATTTAAAAACAATTTTTTTTAAAGAAAAGGACGTTGAAAAAGTCATCAAAGAAGCAAACTTCTTAGTTGTTTACTGGTACTCTAGCAAAACAAGAGTGGTAGAACAAAAGCCTTGGGGCTCTGAGATTTCTTTCTGGAAATAACTCTGCTCTCTGGTTGAACACAAAAACAGTCTAGAATAAAGTGAGTGGATTTCTGCATAGAGTGGGATGGGGTTTTGCTTTTGGGCCTCAGAATTGTCCTTCCTTTGTTTAGTGCAAGCTATTTGATTTAAAAATAAAAGTAAGGGAATCATTGCTGTTTCAATTATATTAGGATCAGGGCTGGACAGTAGCAAGTTCATAGTTATGTTTCAAGTTTATCAGTTTAAAACACTGCTGAGAGATTAGAAAATATTTTTTTTTTTACTCTCAGACCTCCAGAGAAATTCATGTTAATTAAGTCCTTTGACACATTTGAAATTAGGGTTGATTTTCTTTGCTTGTCTTTATTATCTGATTTTTCTATAATGAGCATGAAATAACTATGTTTTTTAAGACAAAGTTATAAAAACAAGAGATTGATATTCACTTAACTGATACCTTAAATATCTATCAAATATTAAATATCTTAATTTACAATAAAGAGGCACATTATATAAGTAGGAATAAGCGATTTAACTTGCATTAGGGATCAGAACTAATATGTTTATACTTTGACATGTACTTTTATTTGTTCCCATTAATAGGTTAAGATCTTGAAAAGATTATGATCTTCCCTCATAGCTCTTTCTCTAAAACTCGGATCCTTAAGTTGATTTTTATTTTCTTGCCTTTTTTTTTCATTATCTACTTCTTCATTTTTGAGAGATATTTGAGTTTTAAAAAACTCTACAACTAGACCATGATCTCAATTAATCTTTTAAAAGAATGTATAAAATTGAGCCCTTGCACATACTTAAGGTCTCTTGTTTTGCTTCTGTAGCTTCTGCCCCTTCTGGCTTCTTTTTTTCTCTCTCTTTAAAAACAACAACAACAAAAAAAACCAGTTAATAAATAATGGTTTTAAAAATATTCTACTTTGGACATACCTATTTCCTTTCATTATTAGTTTTCTAATTTAAAAATCTAAATTCTTGCATTTATGTCTTCCTAACCAATATTTTACTTAGTCTTGCTTTCTACCCTACTTAAATATATGGAAACCTTTTAAATTTAAATGTTTATTAAATTGGACTTAACTGGGCTCCATTTTAAGATCAGTGAATAGAAGCAAAATTGAAGTTTCATCTCTTGATAGAAAGCATGGTTTTATATAGAAGTGGGATTGGTGTTAACTCATTAAGGAAAACAGTATTTTCCTTAATGCTTTAATTGCAGTTCCCTGTTTGCACAGAGAGGCATGGACCAGATCTGTTTGTATCTGCACAGTCAGGTTCTCAACTGCACTCTGTGCCAGGGGATCTCATCCCATTTTCTGTCAAGCTAAGTCACAGTTTGATTGTTAAGACTGAACACATTTTTTCCTGCCTGGAATTTACTCTTAAGCATCTTCTATATCAAACTAAGGCTATACAAGCTCTGAGATACAAGAAAACAGAAAAAAGATTCCATCTGAAAAAGCCAAGTGTTAATTTTGTTTGTTTTAAAATCACGCGCTTAGTCTGCAAGACAGCATTTTAAGTGCTGACAGTACCAAAAGCCAAATTTTCTAGTCTCTTAACACTCTGTAGAACTTTGTTTTTGGATCATAAAGATGCTTGACATGACTCCTCCTTTATTCATTTTCCTCCCTTCCCCTGAAGACTCCCAACACACACACACACACACACACACTCACACTCACACACATGCATACAGTGCCTCTCTCTTTCCCCTTCTCTCCCTGCATGTGACATTTCTGGGGAGACAAAATTTCTACCATAACCAACCACTCTTCACAGTCAAATGAAGGAAATGGCAGATTGTGTGCCCATCTTGTTGTTAGGGTAAAGTGGAATTTTAAAATCGAGTGTTATTTATAACACCAAGTGAGATGTTTATAAATGGAGGAAAGTCTAAATGCTCATCTGTCACCTTCTAAGTCAGGGTACATCTTAAGACTTGGCTATTTCTAGTTAGGCTCAGAAGAAGATGGCCAGTGTTCGATGGGAAACCCGGTTTTCCATATCTCAGCAGTCCCCACGTTCCTGCTTTACAAATGGGGCAATTAAAATCCAGAAGAGAAGGACTGGTGCCACAGTACAATGAAAGATTCCCGGGAGGTATGATGACTGGCTTATTTATAGTTATTCTCTCGTCTTTAAATCTGCCATATTGTAATGTGGTAGAAGGTAAAGTGGTGCTTCCCTGGCGACTCCATGGTAAAGAACCCGCCTGCCAATGTAGGAGACACGGATTCAGTCGCTAGGTCGGAAAGATCTCCTGGAGAAGGAAGTAACAACCCACTCCAGTATTCTTGCCTAGGAAATCCCAGGGACAGGGAAACCTGGTGTGGTCTACCAGTCCGTGGGGTCGCAAAGAGTTAGACACGACTGAGTGACTAACACCCTCACTTCAAAAGCTGATATTATTTTGTAAACTATTATTATACACGATAATTACACAGTCCATCACTGCCCTTCGGACACAACTGAGCGACTGAGCACCCCCCCACACTCCCCCACCCCCCCGCCACACACACACACGTGCCTTGCTCCCCTGTGAGGACCCCATACTACGACTCTCTGAGGAAATAGATTCTTGACGTTTCTTCATTAATTCAAGAATGTGGTGTAAAGGTTACAAAATGAACACTGGCGAGCAGCTGCTTTGATGGTGAACCATGGGTCCCCAGAGAGGTGGAGGGCTCTCCCCATCGCTGCAGCCTTAATGACTTCAAATACCTTGGTCTTCATTTACATCCTCATTTCAATACTTGGTAGAAAAATAATTACACCGAGGTGTTTGATGAGATGAAATTTGATCTCAGCAGATGGAGGAAGGCTTCCCCTTTCATCAGCAGGGAAACCAAGTGTCATTTAAATGAAAATCTTCCTGAAATCTCTTTATTCCTAAGTTTGCTGCCAATATCCCCGAGGAAATGCTTCCATCAAAAATGGCTTGGTGAGACCTACTGTAAGTGCAGGGAACTCTCTGCTCAGTGTTATGAGGCTGCCTGGATGGGAGAGGAGTCTGGGGGGAGAATGGATACGTGTATATGTATGGCTGAGTCCCTTTGCCCTCTGTTCACCTGAAGCTATCACAACATTGTTCCTTTAATCAGCTATACCCCGATATAAAATACAAAGGTTTTTTGTTTTTTTTTTAAAGGCTTGATGATTCTGGGAAAGGATTCCCATTTCAGAAGTAATTGTCATCAGGTCCAGAAAGAATTCTCCCCACCCCCATTTCTTGTTAACACTCTCTGTGGCTTTTGAGTTTTGGCTTGAAATACTGCACACGTGTGAGTTTGAAAATGGAAGTTTTCCAGCCAGTGCTTTGGATTCAGCCAGTGCTTTGGATTCAGTTCCGTGTGTGCTGGTAACAATAGAGGACGATGCCACCCCCTCCCCCAGTTCATTTGGCCTTGCCATACTCTGGAGTGTTAGCAACGGGTCACCGCGCCACCTCCCGAGCTGGCCCTGGAGTTCCCAGTCGGTGCGGAAGCTGGTGTGGGTGGAGGGAGCGAAAGCGGTTTCATCCTCCGTTTCCATGGAAGCAGCATACGATCCTTAGCACTCGGTGCTGAACTGAATTTCAAGGGAGGTGACTTTTTACAGGTACCTGCTGCTGAAAAATAACTTCCCTGCCAAAATATACTGAGTGCATTAGCCTGTTCTTCATCTTCAATGTTTATTCTGCATGAAACTTGCCAGGCAAGATCCAGAACGGGCAAGCCTGGACTTCCTGTGGAATTTTCCTGAGACCATGTGTGGAAGCCCAGTAACCCTGGCAGCCCAGAGCCGCGTCACCCAGGGAGCACTGCAAGCTGCGGCTCCCACTGGGACCAAAGCGCCACTGCCTTTGCATCTGGCCGGCTTATTGGCCACCGCAGGCTCAGTGGCAAGTCAAAAGGCGATTCCAGGGGCAGCGCATCTCAGTGACATGCTCTGTGGGGGCACTGCGGCTGCTCCTGCCCGGTGGGCCACAGGGCCAGCTGTATTCTCTGCGGTGGGTGGGAGGGAAGGCGAGCCAGCTGCACACCCTGTGGGCAGCGGCCCAGCCTCCTGCAGCCTCCACTGTCTTGTCTCAGCTGGAGCTCTGGTTCCCTGAGGCCAGTGATAACTGGCCTTCTTGCGGCTCCTATTAGGCTTTTGTTTTGGGACGACCAGACTGTCCAGAGGGGTGGAGAGGAGACTAGAAAAAACAAACACTCATTAAAAAGTAAAACAATATTATGACACAATCTTTTATTTTTAAAAAAATGTTTAGTTGGAAGATAATTGCTTTACAGTGTTGTGTTGGTTTCTGCTATTCGACAAGGAGAATCACCTATAAGTATACTTACATTTGCTCCCCTTTGAGCCTGCCCCTGCTGTCCCACCCGGCTAGGGCATCACAGGGCACCGAGCTAAGCTCCCTGTGCTGGACAGCAGTTGCCCACCAGGTATCTATTTTACATGTGGGACGAAGGAGCCTGGTAGGCTGCAGTCCATGGAGTCACAAAAAGTCAGACACTTTTCACTTTCATGCACTGGAGAAGGAAATGGCAACCCACTCCAGTGTTCTTGCCTGGAGAATCCCAGGGATGGCAGAGCCTGGTGGGCTGCCGTCTATGGGGTCGCACAGAGTCAGACACGACTGAAGTGACTTAGCAGCAGGAGCAGCAGCAGTGTAAATGCGACTCTCTCAATTCATCCTCCTCCCCCCCTTTTTTTTTTTTTTAAATAAAAACATGCCTACTCAACATCAGGATTGAAGGGAATAGCACTTATGTGTGAGCCCTGAGAGGAAAGATGCTTGACAGGTTAACAAAGAAGCTATTAGGTGTAGCGCACATATTCATGTCCAGAGGAACCCTAAGCCAGTCCTGTCACGTTCTTGGCAACTGGTGAGGTTTCATACAGTGGTTTGGGAAAAAGTGATGTGCCTTTGGATAGACCCTTCTCTTTGTCTGGTTTCTTGGGACTGATCTCAGCAATCACCCTGGACCCCGCCTTCCAAACTTCCGGGCCTCCTGTGCTTTTCTTGGGCGATTTTCCAGGACTGAGATGAAAAGATAAGTGTTTTGAGGCCGATTTCAGGAGTTCAAAAATCGTTTCTCAATTGTGTTTAATACACATCTCTTATGGCGTATGAAAGAAAGTGAAAAGTGAAAGTGAAGTCGCTCAGTCATGTCCGACTCTTTGCGACCCCATAGACTGTAGCCTACCAGGCTCCTCTGTCCATGGAATTTTCCAGGCAAGAGTAATGGAGTGGGTTGCCATTTCCTTCTCCAGGGAATCTTCCCAACCCAGGGATTGAACCTGGGCCTTCCGCACTGCAGGCAGATGCTTTATTGTCTGAGCCACCAGGGAAGCCAAAAATATTTCTTTGAGACACTTTTTGGCGGGGGGAGGGCAGCAAGAATAATACTGGAGTGGGTTGCCATTCCCTTCTCCAGGGGATCTTCCTGACCCAGGGATTGAACCTGGGCCTTCCACATTGTAGGCAGATGCTTTACCGTCTGAGCCACCAGGGAAGTCCTTATGGGGTATGGATTACATAAACCTACCTCTCCATGGCCTTTTTGGCTCCTTTTTTTTTTTTTTTAAAAGAAGATAATGTTATGGCTTTAATGGATACTTTTCCTGAATGGAAGTATTTTACTTCAAGGTGTTTACCTTTTTTAGCCCAAACCCATCCATAGCTCCTCTCGTCCAATGCAGAGTTGTCCTTGAGATTGCACGTGTCATGGTGTTCCCACCTTCTTTGGGGATATGAGTTATCTTGGTGTCTGTGGGTCAAGGTGGATCCAGGCAGTCTGGACCAGCCCATCATGGGTTTTGACTATGCATGCGGTTTCTGTATTCTGAAGGCGCAGAAGGAGCTGCAGGACTGGGGTGAGTGCAGTAGCGTCTATGAGGGGGCAGCAGCATCATCAACCGTCCACTGGTTGGTGTAAGAAATGACGTCCCTGCTTCTTTTCCAGGTATTTAACGCCACAGGCGAGCTGTCAAACACGGCTGCCTATCAGTCTGTCCGCATCCTCTCCGTGTCTTCCACCCAGGCTCAGCAGGAGCTGGAGGACCTCGCCAAGGTTGACCTGCGATGGTCCAAGCCCACCTCGAGTAAGTGATGGCTGGAGCGCATGCCAGCTCCTCTGTGAGTGGTCGGCGCCCTGTCTGGCATCTGTGAGCCTGAATTGGGTTCTGTTGTGTCTGTCAGAACTTGACCATCCATTTACTCATTTCTTCTTGACCCCCCTGCCCTGCCCTGGTTCCTGGTGGCTCAGTGGTGAAGAATCTGCTTGCAATGTAGGAGACGCAGGGTCGATCCCTGGGACAGGAAGATCCCCTGGAGTAGAAAGTTGACAACCCACTCCAGTATTCTTAGCTGGGAAATCCCATGGACAGAGGAGCCTGATGGGCTACAGTCCACGGGGTTGCAAGAGTCAGACACGACTGAGCAACTGAACCACCACCACCCACTTCCTGATGGTACTCGTTCCATGCGTTTCTTCCCAGGACTCCGCAGTGAATTTGCCCCCTTGCTCTGAGCAGATGGCGCTTCCTCCAGCTTCATCGGCCTCGTGGAAGCCACTCAGCACAAACTCCGCCAGCATCTCCTCAGCACCGGAAGCTCTCCTCTCCTCTTTCTTCCTCCGTTTCTGTCTGAACACAGCTGACTGTTTCCCTCACAGCTGCCTCTGACTCCAGCTCTTACCTTCTCCAGGGCCTCCTCTTAGCCCTCGGGTTCTCTCCTTTTACCCCACCGTCCAGCCTGCAGGGAACCTTTACTCCAGGCTGCTCTGCGCCGGTCTCTGTTCTGGGTCCCCAGGGTGCAGCTGTGATCAGGACCCAGTCCCCACCCTCAGGGCTTCACTTATCTGTGAGGAACACACCCCTTTCTCCTGGAATCGCTCCTCTCTCCTTTGCTTTGTTAAACCTTCTTAGGACATCTTTCCATTCTTTTCACTGCCTTCCTGAGCGTGTACTCTTTCTTGTTGTTCACTCACTAGGTTGCGTCTGACTCTCTGCGACCCCATGGACTGCAGCATGCCTGGCTTCCCTGTCCCTCACCATCTCCCAGAGTTTGTTCAGACTTATGTCCATTGAGTTCGTGATGCCATCCAACCATCTCGTCCTCTGTTGTTCCCATTCTTTAACCCTTTATAGTCTGGCTGCTGTGTCCAGGTTGACAGCTGGTTCCCCCAGGGTTTCTACTGTTCTGTGATGTGCTCTGGACAGCCCGTGGCATCGGCTCTGCTGACTGCTGTTCCTAGAAGCTGCGCCTCCCTCTGAGCCTGCGAGGTGCTTCCTCTCAGTCATGTTCCCACTCTGTCTGCCCCCTGCCTGTTTCTTGGTTTTCTCCAATTCCTTCCTCCCGAAGGGAGGTCCCTTGTGCTCTTTATAGTCCCTTTTTTCACCTGTACGTGCTTTACCTTGGTAACCTCAGTTGCTTCTACATTTTCAAGTATTAATTCATTCAGCAAATATCTGGGTGCCTTTTGTGTCCTCGGCACTATTCTAAGTCCTGAGGGTGCTAGCAGAGAATAAAGCAGGCAGGCGCACCTCGTCTCCTGGATGGAGCTTACAGTCTAGTGGGAGAGTACAGAAGATAAATAAGGAAATTAGTAAGGTATATATGAAGTATTGTACTATTGAGTATCATGCTGTCTGAACTTTCCCTTTAAGAACTCAGGAACTGAAGAGATTTGGGTAAAATTTTTTTTAATGAATCCTTTGGTCTATGAACTCTTCCTGCATGTCCTCCAAAACTCAGAAATCAGTTAGATTCGGACAAGGTATTATACCTGGCTATCGGTTCCCTTTCAGTCTCTGAACTCAGAGACTCAAATGTTTGAACATTAAAGGATAGGCTAGATGGTGGTATGTGCTGAGAAATAAGTTACATAAAATACTTATGCAGGGCAGGGGGCAGTCCTGCTGGGGCTGGGGTGGGCTGGTGGTTTCCAGTTCAGAGTGGACATGGAGGTCCCGCCTGAGAAAGGCAGCATTTCTGTAATAACCTGACAGAGGTGAGGCCACGCAGGTGTCTGGGAAGGAGCCTGGTAGGTCAGGACCCTCTCATATTTCAGGTCTCTCCTGCCTCTTCTACTGTCCTCGTATCTCTGTCTGCAGTTGGGAAAGGTCTCTGATTTTTTTTTTCTGGCTGTTCTGGGTATTCATTGCGGCACACAGGCTTCTCTACTTGTGGCTCATGGGCTTAGCTGCTCTATGGCACATGGGATCTCAGTTCCCCAGCCCAGGGATCTAACCCCCGTCCCCTGCATTGCAAGGTAGATTCTCAACCACTGGACTGCCAGGGAAGTCGCCAGGGTCTCTGATTTTAAAGACCCTTGTGTTGAGCTTGGACCTCTCTGGATAATTGAGGACAGTCGCCCCCTCTTCAGGTCCTTACTGTTGAAACATCTGTGATGTCCGTTTAGCCGCCTACGGTTTCACTCACAGGGTCCAGGCCTTAGACTGGAGACCCCTTTGCTGCCCACCACACATTCTCATTCCCACGCCTTTCCAAATGACTTTCCATTTTCTTTACTCCAACCTCCCCCTCCAGTTTTCTCTTACACTATTCTCCTTTTGTGGAGAAGGCAATGGCAACCTACTCCAGTACTCTTGCCTGGAAAATCCCATGGACGGAGGAGCCTGTTAGGCTGCAGTCCACGGGGTCGCTAAGAGTTCGGCACTACTGAGCAACTTCACTTTCACTTTTCACTTTCATGCATTGGAGAAGGAAATGGCAACCCACTCCAGTGTTCTTGCCTGGAGAATCCCAGGGACGGGAGAGCCTAGTGGGCTGCCGTCTATGGGGTTGCACAGAGTCGGACACAACTGAAGCGACTCAGCAGCAGCAGCAGCGTTCTCCTTTTGTAACTGGTACTCTACTCAAATACTTGAGAAGCTTTCCAGTTCTGCATGTGTCTGTACATATTGTTTCTTTTGCCCAGAATGCTAGCTCTGCTTACTGCATTCCTGTCTCCCAAGGTCTCCCCACCTCCCTCCCTTCCCTCCTAATTGCCTTCTCCCTCTACCTCCCCATCAGCGAGTCCACCCTTATTCCAGCCACCACTGCCACCCAACACCAGCCAGCAAACATTCACTGAGTCTGCACTGGGTCCCAGACGCTGAGAACACAGAAATCCTAATGGTTTAGCGAGGTGAGGGAAACCCCAGGCACAGAGCAGGACCAGAGCACAGGGAAGGAGCCGCGTTTCCTGGGCATGTTATGATCTGCCTTTCGTTTGCTATTCTTTATTTTGCTGTTAGAACCCCTTAACACACTTTTGTACTTCTTAAAGCACTAAACCATATTTTACAATATATTTGCTGAATATTTAGCTCATTCTATAGGATAGAAGACCTCTGAGGAAGAGGTTCCCTGTCTTTCCTTTTCCTTTTCATTTCTGTATCACAATCATCTAGAAGTCCCTGGCACCTGGTAGATGCTCAGTCCATTTTAATTGATTTGAAACTGATTTTCAACTCCTGCTATCACACTTTCCACGTTTCCAGAGCCAGAAGTGTGTTGTTTGGATCTTGCATGCACCAAGGCAGTGACTTACCCCTCGTGGTTCTTTCACAGCTGTTGGGTTGGGTTGATCCCTCCAGTTGCGTGTGTGCCTGTTCCCCCATTCGGCAGCCTTCCTCTGATGTGGAAATCACCCTTTCTGGTCTGTGTTAGTTGCTGGGCTATATGGACGAATGAGCTTGATGGTGCCGAACTCCGAAATGCTGGTTTTGGTTTCTGTTGCTTTCCCTTTCCGCCAAACTCCCCATCACTTGTTTATTCTTACCTTCATTACTGTGGCTATAAGCTTGGATATGAAACCACCCAGAAAAATATACCTTTCTTCTCGACATTCTCTGTGCTTGCTGGTCCCCTTCCACAGAGCTAAGTGGGGATGGGATGGATGTTGGGTAAGAGTGTAGGTGGTGGTGGAGGGGGTGGTTGGAGGCTGGCAGCCTTTCTGCCCCTCACCTGTCGCAGAGGGGTATCAATATTCCTAGGTTTTCAGGGCCTTGCACGTGGCGGGGAAGCCTTCTCGCCTGGCTGAATATACATGTATATTCAGCTTTCTGCTAGCCAGCCAGTTGCCTCTCGGTCTTCTCCTGCCCTTGGAAAGTCTTAGAAAGGAATGCAAGGCCTGACCCAACACTCGAGCTTCTCACCTAGGCCCACCCAGGAGCTCCAGGCCGTGTCCATCTCCTTTTCCCCTGACCGTCTCTATCTGTTTCTCTGAACAGAAAACTTAGGCCACGGCAACTTCACGTACATGTCAGCAGTGTGCTGGCTCTTCGGGCGTTTCCTGTATGACACCCTGCGGTATCCTGTGGGGCTGCTCTCCTCCTCGTGGAGTGGGACGCCCATTGAAGCCTGGTCGTCTAGAAGGTCCCTTGAAGCCTGTGGGGTCCCGAGGTCAGGGTAAGAAAGCATCCTCCGGTCCAGGAGAAAGCTTGCCAGGAAATTCTGTGAGAGAGCAGGATCACAGTCTCCTTGGGGAAGTCAAATATGAGTCGAATGTACAAATATGTGTTCAATGTATGTGACTTATTCAGGTGTTATTTTCACTGTCATCACGATGACAATCATTTGACACTATGTCAAGAAGTAATTATGACCCTTTTCCTTAATAATAAGGATAGCTAATATATATTTTTTAATTTATTTTTTTAATCAGATATTTTTAACTTTTTGTATTGGGATATAGCCAGTTAACAGATAATGTTGTGATGGTTTCAGGTAGATAGAAAAGGGACACGGTATACATGTATCCATTCTCCCCCAAACTCCCCTCCTGTCTAGGCTGCTTCAGAACACTGAGCTGAATTCCGTGTGCTATACTTTGTTGGTGACCCATTTTGAGTACAGCAGTGTGCATATGTCCATCCCAAACTCCCGAACTGTCAGTAGGGATAAGTTAATACTTAATAGAAGCTTTCTAAATGTCAGATACTGTCAAGAGCACTGTATATAATATTAACTCATTTAATGCGACACTGTCTTGAAATGTGGGTACTATTAACACATGAGGATAAAGGGACTAATTGGTAGAGGGGTTTGGTGACTTGCTTGGGAACACGACTAGTAAGTGATGAAGTGTGGCGTCAGTACCTGCTCTTAACCGCCGTGAGAATAAACCCAGTCTCACGTTTGGAAGAACACAGTATCCATGTCATCAGAAAACGGTATCGGAAGATGGACGGTGAAAGCACACTCAGGAAAAGCTGGATCAGGAATAACAGTGGAGATAACAGTGGGTCGGGCAGAGGCAGAGAAGAGGCTAGCTGATAACTTCTTGACACTGATGTTGCCATAGAGATGGATACTGTGTGAGCTGCCTTCACAGAACTTGTCTCATCAGTTCTGGCAAGAGCATGGATTTGAGCTCTTGGTGTGTCTTGGGTAAAGGCCGGCCTGCTGGGGAGTGAAGTCATCCTGCTTTGGAACAGAAAGACTTACTCTCAGTAGAGGTGGAAGAATCTAAAGCCAGGCTTCCCAGACCTCAGGGGGCATGGCAGGGACAATACCAAGGGGCCGTGGGGGTTCTCGCACACAGCTGCTCCAAGAGAAATCCACACAGGTATTCTGCAGAGACAACTTAGGGCCACGTTCCAAGTCATCAGAAAACGTGCCTTCTGACCTGGCCATCTCACTTCTGGGAATTTAGCTTAAAGAAATAATGAAGACTGTATGTAATGATTCAACTCTCAGGAAGATAATCATGGCATTGCTTATAAAAGCAAAGAACTTAACCTCAGTGTCCATTCAGTGAGTGCTGGTTAAGTAAACTTTTTGCCTGTGTGATAGACTCATTAACACCTGCCCGCTCCGCCCCCCGCCCCGCCCCTGGTCTCAGTCACTAGATGAGACCGGGGACGGTGCCACTGAACTCACACAGAGCCGACTGACATGTTTTCATGGAAACAGAGTGGTTGAATTGGACTCTGAGCTGCCTTCATCAGGGGTTTGCCCCAAGTGAAGCTGGATAGGTACCTGGCTCAGGGCCTCTCATGGGATCAGTCCCTGGCGCTCTCCTGACACTTGTGTGTCTTCCTCATTTTAGGTCCGTGCCCTCTGACCTTAAGCTTGGTCCTAGTGCGCACTCCGTGCTCTGGAACGCCATGATCCATCCACTCCGTAACATGACGCTGAAGGGGGTGATTTGGTACCAGGGTGAGTGTTCAGTTTCCTGGTCTTCCATTTATCAGTTAACTGTTGCCACATAACAAGCCGCCCTGGAGCTCAGTGACTTCAAACCATTGTAATTTTACCTGGCTCCCTATTCTTTGAGTTAGCAGGGTAGTGTTTCTGTCGGGCTGCTTTGCTCATTTCTGCTGGGCTCTCCTATGTGTCTTTGGCAGCCTGGCAGGTTGTCTGGTGGCTGGATGACCTAGGATGGCCTCTACCTCATGTCTGTTGACTGGGGCTCCTGGTTCTCATGTGGCCTCTCATCCTTCAACAAGCTGTGATAGTGATGGTTTATTTCTCACTTGTGTCTGGCTCCTTGTGACTCCATGGACTGTTGCTCACCAGCCTCCTCTGTCCATGGGATTCTCCAGGCAAGAGTACTGGAGTGGGTTGCCATTTCCTCCTCCAGGGCATCTTCCCGACCCAGGGATTGAACCCTGGTCTCCTGCGTTGCAGGTGGATTCTTTACTGACTGAGCCACCATGGAAGATCTTCAGCCAGCTAGGTCAGCCTTATTTATCATTTACATGGCAGTGTCAGGCTTCCAAGTGTGTCAGGAGAGAACAAACTCCAGAGCCAATTTGCTCTTGCAGTCGTGTTTGCTGATGGCCCATCGGCCAGAGCAAACGCGAGGCCAGTCCAGCGAGACCTCAGGATGGAGGCTAGGGAGCAATGTGGGGTCATCTTGCGTCTACCCCAACTCCCTCTCACAGTTTGGACTGTTTTCAGGGGAGTCCAATGTAAACTTTAACAGGGACCTGTACAATTGTACATTCCCTCTGCTCATTGACGACTGGCGTCAGACCTTCCATGAAGGCTCCCAGGGGCAGACAGAGCGCCTCTTCCCATTCGGATTTGTTCAGGTAAGTGCTGAAAGGAAGAGGGTGTGTGGGCTTTGGTGGGGGAGATGCTGCTGAGACCTCTTCCCTGGAATCCGTATTCCTTTTTTTTTTTTTTAGAGGGGTTTGGTGACTTGCTTGGGAACACGACTAGTAAGTGATGAAGTGTGGCGTCAGTATCTGCTCTTAACTGCCGTGAGAATAAACCCAGTCTCACGTTTGGAAGAACACAGTATCCATGTCATCAGAAAACGGTATCGGAAGATGGACGGTGAAAGCACACTCAGGAAAAGCTGGATCAGGAATAACAGTGGAGATAACAGTGGGTCGGGCAGAGGCAGAGAAGAGGCTAGCTGATAACTTCTTGACACTGATGTTGCCATAGAGATGGATACTGTGTGAGCTGCCTTCACAGAACTTGTCTCATCAGTTCTGGCAAGAGCATGGATTTGAGCTCTTGGTGTGTCTTGGGTAAAGGCCGGCCTGCTGGGGAGTGAAGTCATCCTGCTTTGGAACAGAAAGACTTACTCTCAGTAGAGGTGGAAGAATCTAAAGCCAGGCTTCCCAGACCTCAGGGGGCATGGCAGAGACAATACCAAGGGGCCGTGGGGGTTCTCGCACACAGCTGCTCCAAGAGAAATCCACACAGGTATTCTGCAGAGACAACTTAGGGCCATGTTCCAAGTCATCAGAAAACGTGCCTTCTGACCTGGCCATCTCACTTCTGGGAATTTAGCTTAAAGAAATAATGAAGACTGTATGTAATGATTCAACTCTCAGGAAGATAATCATGGCATTGCTTATAAAAGCAAAGAACTTAACCTCAGTGTCCATTCAGTGAGTGCTGGTTAAGTAAACTTTTTGCCTGTGTGATAGACTCATTAACACCTGCCCGCTCCGCCCCCCGCCCCGCCCCTGGTCTCAGTCACTAGATGAGACCGGGGACGGTGCCACTGAACTCACACAGAGCCGACTGACATGTTTTCATGGAAACAGAGTGGTTGAATTGGACTCTGAGCTGCCTTCATCAGGGGTTTGCCCCAAGTGAAGCTGGATAGGTACCTGGCTCAGGGCCTCTCATGGGATCAGTCCCTGGCACTCTCCTGACACTTGTGTGTCTTCCTCATTTTAGGTCCGTGCCCTCTGACCTTAAGCTTGGTCCTAGTGCGCACTCCGTGCTCTGGAACGCCATGATCCATCCACTCCGTAACATGACGCTGAAGGGGGTGATTTGGTACCAGGGTGAGTGTTCAGTTTCCTGGTCTTCCATTTATCAGTTAACTGTTGCCACATAACAAGCCGCCCTGGAGCTCAGTGACTTCAAACCATTGTAATTTTACCTGGCTCCCTATTCTTTGAGTTAGCAGGGTAGTGTTTCTGTCGGGCTGCTTTGCTCATTTCTGCTGGGCTCTCCTATGTGTCTTTGGCAGCCTGGCAGGTTGTCTGGTGGCTGGATGACCTAGGATGGCCTCTACCTCATGTCTGTTGACTGGGGCTCCTGGTTCTCATGTGGCCTCTCATCCTTCAACAAGCTGTGATAGTGATGGTTTATTTCTCACTTGTGTCCGGCTCCTTGTAACTCCATGGACTGTTGCTCACCAGCCTCCTCTGTCCATGGGATTCTCCAGGCAAGAGTACTGGAGTGGGTTGCCATTTCCTCCTCCAGGGCATCTTCCCGACCCAGGGATTGAACCCTGGTCTCCTGCATTGCAGGTGGATTCTTTACTGACTGAGCCACCATGGAAGATCTTCAGCCAGCTAGGTCAGCCTTATTTATCATTTACATGGCAGTGTCAGGCTTCCAAGTGTGTCAGGAGAGAACAAACTCCAGAGCCAATTTGCTCTTGCAGTCGTGTTTGCTGATGGCCCATCGGCCAGAGCAAACGCGAGGCCAGTCCAGCGAGAACTCAGGATGGAGGCTAGGGAGCAATGTGGGGTCATCTTGCGTCTACCCCAACTCCCTCTCACAGTTTGGACTGTTTTCAGGGGAGTCCAATGTAAACTTTAACAGGGACCTGTACAATTGTACATTCCCTCTGCTCATTGACGACTGGCGTCAGACCTTCCATGAAGGCTCCCAGGGGCAGACAGAGCGCCTCTTCCCATTCGGATTTGTTCAGGTAAGTGCTGAAAGGAAGAGGGTGTGTGGGCTTTGGTGGGGGAGATGCTGCTGAGACCTCTTCCCTGGAATCCGTATTCCTTTTTTTTTTTTTTTTTTTTGCCCTCATAGCCTGCCTGCTGTTCATCTCAGCTCACTGACAGGACAATTAAATCTTAAACAAATTAATAAGTAACCAGTATTTGGGCTTCCCAGGTGGCTCAGTGGTAAAGAATCCGCCTGCAATGCAGGAGATGTTGGTTCAATCCCTGGGTCGGGAAGATCCCCTGGAGAAGGAAATGGCAACCCACTCTAGTATTCTTGCCTGGGAAATCCCATGGACAGAGGAGCCTGGTGGGCTACAGTCCATGGGGTCGCAGAGTCAGACATGATTGAAGCAACTTGGTACGCATACAACCAGGTTCTTAAGTTCCTCACCTCACCTGTTCACACGACCCCTCCAGGACCCAGAGGTCCTAGCGGGGCAGTAGTTCTGACTCTTCTGGAACATAGGAATTAAACAAGTAAGGTGTGACATAAACAAGATCCGCCTCACAGCATAGACACGAATCAGGCGTTAGTGTTTGCGCCGGACACCCCTGTCTGTGGGCGTCTGCCTCTGGTAGCCCACAGATACTTCCCTCTCTCCACCCCCCTTGCCACCCCCATCCCGTTCCTTTACTCTGTCCTAGTTCACAGGCCTTTTTTTGGATAAAAGATTTTTATAGACCTGCTTTCCACTTATAATTACTTTACAATCATTTCCTTTCTCCTTTCTTAACATTTGTTTTGACTTTGAACGAGAATATTCTGCTCATTATTTTCAAAATAGCAACGCCTGTCACCACTTCTGTATTACTGTTGGTAGAAACTACATTTGGTCCTTGGAGGCACTTTTTTTTGCCTCTCAGCCTGCGTACATGGTGATTGGAATGACTTCCATCAACTCAGGCCAAAAATACGTTTAAGTGTTTATTATATGCCACAAACTGTGTGAGCTACTAGAAATATATAGCAGGAAGCACACAGACCTGCTCCTTGTCCTGTACCCCTGGTTTAGCAGAAGCGCCTTAGCCTCGGGCGCCAGCTTTATCATCATCAACAACAGAATGTTGGTTGCTTGTGAAAAACACGGGGACTATAAATGTTTAACTTCAAAGGGAACTGTCAAATACAACAGTTTAATGGCTCTGAGCGTAGTCCGGGGATTTTAATCTCAGCTCTGGCACTTCCTTAGCTGTGTGATTTCAAATAAGACATCGAACCTCTTTGTTATTTTAAGCATTAAATGAGCTAGTCCATGTAAAGCTTGGCACAAGTGAGAAAATGCCTGTGTTTATTATTATTAAGGAGAGAAGTCGGAAAGTCTGGAGGGACAGTTGGTCTGTAAAGGAAGATGAATTGGCTTGACGAAAGGGCTGCATGTGAAGCCGTGGTGGCAGTAACTGGAGCACACAGTTAGAAGGGGGACGTGAGCTCTGTGGAGAGGGCAGGGCTATACCCATGTGTCTGCGAGTTTAATACTGATGTGTGATCTGAGGCATGGGGAGAGAGAGGAGCTGGAGTTCAAGACTGGAGACCCTATTGTTGTTGTTCAGTTGCTAAATTGTGTCCAATTCTTTGTGACCACGTGGACTGCGGCACGCCAGGCCCCTCTGTCCGCCACTGTCTTCCAGAGTTTGCTCAAATTCAGGTCCATTGAGTCGGTCACACCATCCAACCGTCTCATCCTTGGAGAAGGCAATGGCACCCACTCCAGTACTCTTGCCTGGAAAATCCCATGGACAGAGGAGCCTGGTAGGCTGCAGTCCATGGGGTCTCGGAGAGTCGGACACGACTGAGCGACTTCACTTTCACTTTTCACTTTCATGCATTGGAGAAGGAAATGGCAATCCACTCCAGTGTTCTTGCCTGGAGAATCCCAGGGACGGGGGAGCCTGGTGGGCTGCCATCTATGGGGTCGCACAGAGTTGGACACGACTGAAGCAACTTAGCAGCAGCAGCAGCAGCAGCAGCATCTCATCCTCTGTCGCTCTCTTCTCCTCCTGCTCTCGATCTTTCCCAGCATCAGGATCTTTTCTAGAGTCAGTTCTTCTGATCAGGTGGCCAGAGTATTGGAGCTTCAGCTTTAGCATCAGTCCTTCCAGTGAATATTCAGGGTTGATTTCTACAGGGTTGCCTGGTTTGATCTTCTTGCAGTCTAAGGGGCTCTCAAGAGTCTCCTCCGGCACCACAGTTCAAAAGCATCAGTTTTTCAGCACCCAGCCTTCTTTATAGTCCATCTCTCACGTCTGGACATGACTACCAGTCTCGAGGGAATATATGCTTTTTCAGAAGGATTTTGGAAAAACAGTGAACCAGACTACAAAACACAGACGCTAGTGTAGAATCCTGCAAATGCGGCCACTTTTATATTCTGTGGCTGTGACATACCTTCTTTAGCAGCAGTGTTTCTCCTCATCCCTGCAAGTGGCCTGCTTTATATCTCAGGGGAAAAACACAGGAATTTCCTGTGGGTGTAGAGTCTGCTGGTGCCCCCATGTGGTCAATCTGTAGTAGTACAGCTGACGAAGTAGTGGGGAATGACTGCGGGAATTCTCAGCCAACTGCCATTTTGAAACAACTTCCTTGGCTTGAGTGGCTCTTGGTAGCATTTTTCCCTCAGCCCTTCAGGCTGGAACTCCCCCTAGACTCTTCCAGGGGGTTCTTGCAGGGATCTGCACCATGGCGCCCGTTGGTGCACATGGCCCCACTTTCAGCCTTCTCTCTTGGGTGTTGTGTGGGAAGCAGCAGGGTTACTCAGTGGATCTTTTTATTGCCATTTTCTAGTTTTCATGACATTTCATTGCGAAGCTCCACCACCTTTTATCACTTCATGTGTTAAGGCCGATTTGCATAGGAGAGTTGAATAAGAATCAGTGGTGGGGAAAATGTACTCTTTCTTTCAGTGGGAGAAACCTCACGACCAGGTGGCAACAGGACATGGCTGCTGGAACGTGCGAAGGACTGGGGTCTTTGATGAAGTCTGCTATGTGCTCAGGGGCAGATGCTGAAGTTGAAGCTCCAATACTTTGGCCACCTGATGGGAAGAGCTGGCTCTTTGGAAAAGGCCCTGATGCTGGAAAAGATTGAAGGCAAGAGGAGAAGGGGGCGATAGAGGATGAGATGGTTAGAAAGCATCACTGACTCAATGGACATGAATTTGACCAAACTCTGGGAGATAGTGGAGGACAGAGGAGCCTGGTAGCTGCAGTCCATGGGGTTGCAAAGAGCCAGACACGACTTAGCAACAAGGGCAGAGTCCTCTCCACTTCCCTACAGAGCTTTGCCCTGTGTTGTACACAGATGTACAATAGGCCAGTGACCTACCACTTTGTAACACATGACCTCAGAACTTTGGGGCTGACAACATCAGCCACTGCGTTTGCTCCTCACTCCGTGGCTTGGCCAGGCAGGGAAAGGTGGTCCCCTGGAGCGGCTCATTTCTGCTCTGGAACATTAGCCAGGCTTGCTCGTGTGCCTGCAGCTGGAACTGAAGTATCCAGAATTCACGTGACTGGACCCTCCGCTGGGCAGGCTGGGACATGAACGCCGTCTCCTCATTACCTTCCAGTTCCCATGGCCGCTGTCTCCACATTTCTTCAGCAGGGTAGTGGCACCTTTTTTCCGTGGCCATCTCAGGGTTCTGAGAAGACGAAACCAGAAGGCAAGCACTCCTGAGGCAGAGACTCAGTAGCTGCTCACCATCATCTTGGCTGCATGCTGTTTATCAGAGCAAATCGCAGGCTTAGCCCAAGTTCAGGGCGAGGAGAAATAGACTCCAGGTCTTGCTGCGAGGAGGGGGCTGGAGGGCGGAGTTCCCCCACGACTTGTGGGATGAGCGGTTCAGCCATGAGGGTGAGCGACTCGGTAAGGACGTGTTGGATCAGCCCGTGGGCGAGTGAGTGAAGCAGAAGCAGGGTCTGCTTGTGAAAGACTCCAGTGTAGGTTTCTTTAAACAATTTTTTTTCTTAGTGTTTTTCTAGCTCTTTTGCAGTGTAGGTTTCCGACGCAGTGAAGGTCTGATGCACAGTGTCTACTTTCTAGTTATCTTCCTATTTGTTTGGTGAAGCCCCGCATGACGGACTTCCCCAGATCCGTTGGCATCAGACAGCCGACTTTGGCTACGTCCCCAACCAAAGGATGCCCAACACCTTCATGGCCGCCTCCGTGGATCTCTGTGATAGGAACTCACCTTTTGGCAGGTGGGTGCTTCTCGGGCTCTGCTTGAACAGTAATATGTGTTCTCTGTGGCCTTCTCTTGATGTTCACTTGTGAGGAGGCCTAAGGAATGGACCCTCGAAGCATGATTTATCCATCATTCACACCCGGGGTGTGCTGCAGTAACTAAAACCCCTCCCCACGCCAGGGCCTTGAGGCCACCAAACCTTATTTCGTGTTGACACTCCCATGTGCAAAGAAGGTCCACCGAGGGGCTTCGCTGTCGTTGTCATTCACAGATCCAGTGACAGAAGCTCCGGGGGGAATCTGTGCTTCCACAGCTGCCGGACGGTCTCATATTCGCAGCTGGAGGCTTCCACCCGAAAGCCTTCCACATTGCACCGGCCACGGCGAGTCCCATGGCCATGTCTATTGTTAGTAAGAGTAGGGAGTGGAATTCCACCAGAGACTCAGAGGAGGACTAGCGGGACGTTGGTGGACAGCCCTGCTGACTACCGCCTACTAGGATACCAGGGGGTGGCAGTGTGACCTGGAGCCCAATGCAGTGTCCCGATTTCAGTAGGAGCTTGAACGAATATTTGTTTTTTGAAAGAATGAATGTTTGTTGAGTGAGCACGTAAAACCTGGAGGGGGCCAAGGAGTGAAAACCTGATTCAGATGTAACACTTTGAGAACTTTGAGTGCTTGACTGAGAGCTCTTCTAGGTTAGTTCCATAGTCTGCCCTCCCTCCCTCCTCTTCCCTTATTCCTTCCTTCCAGGCCATCAGTTATTTCAGGGTTGTTGACCCATAGAAGACCCGTCTGTGGTTACAATTTACCATTTCTCTTAGGCTGACTAGCCTCAGGTCACTGGCTATTAGATTCAGTCTCACCTTCTTAAAGGGTTCTTTGTATAAGATTTCCTTTTTTTTTTAAAAGTGACTATTGTTGAGCCCAAACCCTAAGTTCTCTCCCTGTTCTTCGTCCTGTAGCGTTCACCCTCGAGATAAGCAGACGGTGGCCTACAGGCTGCACTTGGGGGCCCGTGCCTTGGCTTATGGGGAGAAGTTGATCTTTCAAGGACCACTGCCTCAGAAGATAGAACTCCTGGCTGACACAGGGCTGCTCAACCTCACATATTCCCAGCCAATCAAGGTGCAGAGGCGTGACGACAAGATATTTGAGGTGAGAGCTGCAGAAAACAATAGGGGTTCATCCTGCATGGGGATCAGGATTTCCTTTACACCGAGGCTCATCTCTCATTATATACGAGGTGGGTCTTGGTTGGTCAGGGGCTAAGTTTACTCAGAGTGACAGGTAAGCAGCTCTTGATTCATTCACTTAGAGGCAATTTTGATGGGACAAAAGCTAATTTAAAAATTAAATATATTAAATAAAAATATATAAATGTTATAAATCTTTTTATTTTATAAAAATATATAATTTTGTTTAAAATTTATAAAATAAACTGAACAATTAAATTAGTTAAATAAGTAATTAAAAATAAAATATTAAAATTAATTAACAAATGAATTTAAGAGCCCATATTTTTTTTTCAGATTTTTATTTTTTTACTTTACAATATTGTATTGGTTTTGCTATACATCAACATGAATCTGCCACAGGTGTACATGTGTTCCCAATCCTGAACCCCCCTCCCTCCCCATACTATCCCTCTGGGTCATCCCAGTGCACCAGCTCCAAGCATCCTGTATCCTGCATCAAACCTGGACTGGCGATTCGTTTCTTATATGACATTATACATGTTTCAATGCCATTCTCGCATATCATCCCACCCTCTCCCTCTCCCACAGGGTCCGAAAGACTGTTCTATACATCTGTGTCTCTCTTGCTGTCTCGCATATGGGGTTATCGTTACCATCTTTCTAAATTCCATATATATGCGTTAGTATACTGTATTGGTGTTTTTCTTTCTGGCTTACTTCACTCTGTATAAGTGGCTCCAGTTTCATCCACCTCATTAGAGTCAGTCATTAGAACTGATTCAAATGTATTCTTTTTAATGGCTATTAAAAAGATATTCCTTTTGTATTTTCCCTCCCAGAGCAACCATTTTTGCTCAGGACAGGTAGCATTATTTGTGGGTACCTATTTGGAAGGAAAGGATCCTGGCTGCAGAATATTTCCCTCATCCTTGGACATCTTTTTGTCACACTATCCTAAATTCTGATTTTGAGTTTAATCTCTCCTTTAAGAGATTTAAGTGTGGTGATTTGCAGCTTAGTTTGAATTACTGTAATGGGCTTCCCTGGTAGCTCAGCTGGTAAAGAATCTGCCTGCAATGTGGGAGACCTGGGATCCATCCCTGGGTTGGGAAGATCCCTTGGAGAAGGGAAACGCTACCCACTCCAGTATTCTGGCCTGGAGAATTCCATGGACTGTAGTCTGTGGGGTCGCAAAGAGTCAGATATGGTGGGGCGACTTTCATTTTCACTGTAATGGAACTTTGTACTTGCTTCTAATACCTGGTGAGGATCATTTCACTGCAGAAGTGGGGGTGTTGATGAAACAGCTTATTTAGGAGTCTCCTAGGTTGAGGCTTCCTTCCCTGGTGGCTCGGTGGTAAATAATCTGCCTGCCGACGCAGGAGACTCGGGTTGAATCCCTAGGTCGGGGATTCTGATCCCCAAGAGAAGGAAATAGCAACCTACTTCCAGTATTCTTGCCTGGGAAATCCCACAGACCGAGGAGCCTGGTGGGCTACAGTCCACTGGGTCACAAAGAGTCGAACACAACTGAGCAACTCAACATCAGCAAGGCCAGGGTGGTGACTAGAGGCATCCCCAGGTGGAATACTTAAATGAGTGTCTTTGGGAGTCCTGAGGCCCTTAGGCAGTGGGAGGTGGTGAGTGAAAAGAGGGCACTGGAGGGACAATGAAAGAGTGTAGAAGACAAACTGTAATTACACAAGAGATCGTGCTGCTGTTCCTCCTCTGGAATCCCCCTGCCTCAGGTGCTTACTTAGCACCTAACTCCACTTAGCTTCCTTGGATGCTGGGTGAGTCCCAGCTCCCTGGAATCTGTGCATTCTGAGTTCCCCTCTGTAGTCAGCTGCTGGCAATCTGCTCACTGCCTGGCCCTGGAGTCGGAGTTGGGGCCAGGACAGATTTGAACCTTTGGGAACTGGGTATTTTAATACTCCCTTCACCAGAATCACTTTCTGACTTGAGAACAGCTTACCATCCACAGTTCTGTGTGCCCCTTCCTCTTCCCTCAGCTCACTGGGAGCCAGAGAGCAGCCCAGAGGCTGGCTTGCTCACCCAGATCCCTGCCTGACTGGCGGGAGGACCACAGGAAGATTGTTCAGGGGAGCCTTTCCTAAGTGCTTCGTCTCCATGCTGTCTTGTCTCTCTTAGTAATTTGCTGTTTTATTTCTTGCTCTCAGCTGTTAATCTTATAAACTTTTATTGTCCATCTGTGGCTGATAACCAGACCGTTTGTCCTGGTTATTGTAGAAAACATGTCCCTTGGCCAAGAGCAGCCCCCTCTCTCCCTTCAGGCTGTCTGCAGAGCAGACACCTCCTGGCACATCCTCCCAACTATCCTAACCGTTCCTGTTCCCGACGCTCCTGTTTAGGTCGCCTGCTGCAGTGACCACCAGTGCAAGTGGCTTCCAGCTCCCATGGACACCTTCTCCACCCAGACCCTGGCCCTGAGCATCACGTCTTGTCATGACAGCCCCGCTGCTCTTCGGTATGCCTGGACCCCATGGCCTTGTGAATATAAGCAGTGTCCCCTGTACCACCCCACCAGTACCCTGCCAGCTCCTCCCTTCATTGCTCCCATTACAAACCCGAGCCCTGGCTACCACAGCAGGACTGCTAAATGATTTCACAGCAGTGTAAACACATCTTAGACACAAGTGTGGATCCTTTAGATTTGGGCATTTAGGAGTTTAAATGACAACTACTAATTTTTAATGGAAATTAATCAAACTGCCTCATTGAGAGCACTTGGCTAGCACATGGCTGTTTCCATATTCTGAGATGCCAGGGCTGGTAGGCGAATGGAACGCTTGCCTTCTGCCCTCAGCCAGGCCAAGTATCCATAGTAGACTACCAACTACAAACAAGTTGAACCTGTGTCATTCACTTCCTTCATTATTTGGAATGAACAGTCTAGACAGTGGAAACTCAGGATTGGAAGAGATTTCAAGGCTGTGGAGGCGGACTAGCATTTACGTGTTTGTTTTTTAATAAAATCTGACAAGTGGTTGTCAAATTTCTGTATTTTCCATTCTAAGCTTCCCAACAGTTTTTCCTCATGTGGAACTGAAATGTTTCTTCTGGTACATAACGGTCTTTCAGAGAAGTGAAGATGGCCCTGTTCTGTGCCAAAACCAATTCTGTTCCTTCAGTCTAAATGATAATGTGAACGTTTAAAACAAAGAAACCACAACCACGTGCAGGGATTTTGGGAGGCGAAGGGATGGCCTTGAGGCGGCAAGAGAGGGCGAGGTGGAGCAGCCCATGGGGGAAGCACGTGACTGCAGAGGTCACGGAGGGAGGGCAGATAGCGCTATCGGCTCTTTCTGTTCTGTGCCAAAACCAATTCTGTTCCTTCAGTCTAAATGATAATGTGAACGTTTAAAACAAAGAAACCACAACCACGTGCAGGGATTTTGGGAGGCGAAGGGATGGCCTTGAGGCGGCAAGAGAGGGCGAGGTGGAGCAGCCCATGGGGGAAGCACGTGACTGCAGAGGTCACGGAGGGAGGGCAGATAGCGCTATCGGCTCTTGACAGGTAAGAGGTTTAACAACGAAAATAATCCAGATGGGAGATCAAGGAGAGTCTGAAAGTAAAGCTACATGATAAGCATTTAGAAAAATAATCCAGATGGGACAACTGTGAAAGAGGGCTTTGGTGTATACTGTTGAGAATCATCATGGTGTTTGCTGGCTGATTAAAAACAGCTGAAGGCACTTGGTAACTGTCATCTATTAAGAAGCTGGAAATAAAAGTAACATCCTGAGTCATGGGTACACATTGATCTCTACACAAAACTGGGTTTGGAACAGGCTTGCAGATTGTCCTTTGAAGCTGAGAAAGGAGCGAGATTTATCTGCGAGTAGTTTCCATTGTCTTAATGTGAAAAACAAGCACAGAAGCACACGCGTCACTCGCCACACCTGCCCCAAGGGGTCCTAGTGTAACTGAACAGCAGGAGCGCTTTGCCAGTGCCAGGATTTTAAAATTTTATTTATCTTTTAACTTTTTGGCTGTGCCACACAGCAAGCAGAATCTTAATTCCCTGACCAAGGATTGAACCCGTGCCCTCCACAGTGCAGTCTTAACCACTGGACTACCAGGGAAGGCCCAGTACCAAGATTTTAGTTAGCAAAAACCAAGACAGTTATGCAGCATGCAAGGAACTTTGGCTCCTTTGAGGACTTCTGGCGTACAACTAACTCCTCATTCCTGCACGTTGGCCTCTGATTCATTTACAGAGGCCACTTACAGAAACCACAAATCCTGCACCAACTCCTGAGAAAAAAATCAATCTACTGACTACCCCCAACATACAGGCGCTCAGTAGCTGTTCTAATATGGAAGGAGCAAGAGACAGCCAAGAGCTCTAGGCCTATGTTCCCTTCACTCCTAGTAACCTAGGGCACATCGCATAATTGGTTAGGTTTAGGTAGTGGGTATCTTCATGCAAAGTCATGTGAAAATTAATTTATTTTTAATGGTTGAATAATTTAAAACATTCTGTAGGAATTCAGTTTATTTCCCAAATGAAAATAATACTGTTTGAAAATGAAATTTATGATCACTGTAGACGACCTGGATGCTAAAGAAGAGTGTAGCCAAGTAAAATCACTCCCAAATTCATCATGTGGACACAGTGTTTTGGTGAACATCACTTGATTTGTTTGGGTCACATTTTACATACCACTATACCATATATTATTTTGTAATGGTGTTTTTGACTTATTCTAACAAAATAATTTTCCTAGGTAAAGTGAAAAGAGATTTAATTTGCTGCAGTCTGTGGTGCCCCATACTTTAACCAATTTGCCATGAGTGGACACATAGGGTTTTAAACTGTGATAACTGTTATATGACAACATCATTCTTTTTTTTTTTGACAACATCATTCTGCACTTAATCTCTTAGGGTCCTTAATGTAAACAGGTTTAAGGATAAATATGTTTAACATTTTAATACCTACAGCTTAACCCTTCCAAAGGATTCAACAGTTGACATTCCCACCAAGGTAGAGTCCCATATTTCCCCCCTATTCTCACTAACATTGAATACTGTCAAAGTTAAGAAATCTTTAACAATCCAATAGATGAAAAAAAAAATTAAGTGTATAAGTATTTTTTCAAGTTATTTAAAACAATGATTCATAGTAAAAACACTTTGGATCATTCCACATAT
This sequence comes from Cephalophus harveyi, assembly GCA_006410635.1. Lineage (NCBI taxonomy): Eukaryota > Metazoa > Chordata > Mammalia > Artiodactyla > Bovidae > Cephalophus > Cephalophus harveyi. Next base: position 112,632 of record SJYT01008629.1, on the reverse strand, counting down.
TCCCATGTGTACTGTGTGAATGGGAGATAAACACCTATATACACAATATAGTTGAATTCAACCTTTCAGCATGTGATACATCCAATATGTTCTGTCTTCGAACTTAAAAGATGTGGGTCTTGACTGCCAAAGTTGAAAACAACTAACAAGGCTGAGATTTGTAGTCTGAAAAACACTTCTGGGGAAGCTACAAATGAGTGCTTATTGAAATAAACCATGCACTGACTTACGGGCTTCCCTGTGGCTCAGCTGGTAGAGAACCCGCCTGCAGTGCGGGTAGACCTGAGTTCCATCCCTGGGTTGGGAAGATCCCCTGGAGAAGGGGAAGGCTACCACTCTAGTATTCTGGCCTAGAGAATTCCATGGACTGTACAGTCCATGGGGTTGCAAAGAGTTGGACACGACTGAGTGACTTTCACTTCACTTCATGCACTACCTTATAAAAACTCTTTTTAATATCTTTCTTAAAATGAAGCTCACTGTGAACTTGTAATTAACTTGGACTGTAACAGAATGGAAAGATACAGGTTATGTGATAAAAGCAGCAGATACCATTTCTGTGTTAAGTGCAAATGGGTTCTGCCATCTGATGTAGAGAAATAAGAAAAATGAAAAACATCCAACAGTTTTGAGTGACTCCTTTCTATCCCTGATTTGCTATTATCCATACTTTAGTATATTTTTGCACTGTAAAAGTTATACAAACTTGTAAGACCATAACTAAGTCATAAAATCAACATCAGTCACTTTAGCTTCTGATACTTATGGTGGCCAGTGTGATGTGCTCTAAAGGCTGCATTTGATCCGTCCCTCAGCTGTCCAGATACAGTCCATTAAAATGCCAGGCCCCCCGTTTGTTTTCTCCGTTAGTGGCTATGCATTGTAGCACAGTGACAACCCAGTTCTCCCCCCATCCTTCTACCTCTGGCCTCCTTTGGTTCCTTCCATTCCAGCCAGCCCTGGTTCCTAGCTGATTGAGAGTGAATCATCACACAAGGTACGGTGGAGGTGAACTGGCTGGGCTTCAGTGATAGGGTAAACCTCTACCTTAACGCTATAAGTGGAGTCCAGAAAATTCTGTTATATAGAATGCGGTGTTATTACACAACTAGTGAACTGATGGGGTGAGTCTGTTATGGAGGATGGGAACCAATCATGTTACTTGTGTTAGTGTGTGGCTTCAATGCATTCAGCGGAGCCACAGAGGGGATGTAGACAAGGCTAGAGATGATTTTTTGGATCCTCTGGTGAAATGTGAAGAAGATGAACAGTGGGCCTTGGACTGGACCTGCCAGCTTGGGGATGAGTAGGATCTGATTCTGATCACACTGACATGAAGATAAAGCAGCAGTTGGCTGCAGGGGCTGAGACAGTCAACGACCCAGCCTCAGATCAAGGGTGGAGGGTTGTCAGAAGGTGTAAAATTCTGATTATATCGTGATGACAACAAGATGAAAATAAGCAGAACTGTCAACAGAAATTTATTACTAAAAATAAAACCAAGTTGAAGTTTTTCCCAGCAAAGCTGTCACCATGGGAACCTCTGCGACAAAATGTGTTAATTTACTATCTTCTTCACTCCTGAGTTGCTGCCTTCTTCTATGTAATCTAATTAAGCTAAAATACCCATCCTGATGAGAATGATGTGGTATTGATCCCTTTTACTTCAATCCGAAGACTGAGATGGGCTACACGGTGATGGAGACTTCAGGTGCTGTAGGTGAGCATCTACCAAGGGTTCATGGGTCAGGAACATGGGTTGGTAAGAAGACACAAAAGCTGTAGGTTGAAGCTCTGGGAGGTCCAAGGATCCTGGAGAAAAAAATTCCTTAAGTTCCACTGCTGCCTGGGAATCTTAGGAGACTGGCTTGATCAGACACACAGATATCCTTTTAATTCTTTCAACTCCTTCACATCTGTCAGCCCAATTCTGCCCTTGTTTGATGAGACAGGACAGATTATTTACTTTTACAATGAAGCAAACTGGCTGAAATACAGCAAGTGGTGCTGGGAAAGCTGGAGAGCCACATGTAAATCAACTGCAACCCCACACCCTACATAAAAATAAACTCAAAATGGCCAAGACTTTATATAAGACACGACACCATAAAACTCCTAGAACGCAGGCAAAATAAATGACATAAATTGAATGTTTTATATTTTCTTAGGTCAGTCTCCCAAGGCAAAAGAAATAAAAGCAAAAATAAACAAATGGGATCCAATCAAACTTAAGTTTTTGCACAGCAAAGGAAACCATAAAATGAAAAGACAACCTATGAACTGGGAGAAAATACTTACAAATGATGCGACTGACAATGGTTTTGTTTCCAAAACATACTAATCATACAGTTAAAAAAACAAAACCCAATTGAAAACGAGCAGAACATCTAAGCAGACACTTCTCCAAAGAAATAAATATGTCCAATAGGCACATGAAAAGATGCTGCTGCTGCTAAGTAGCTTCAGTCATGTCCGACTCTGTGCGACCTCATAGACGGCAGCTCACCAGGCTCCCCCGTCCCTGAGATTCTCCAGCCAAGAACACTGGAGTGGGCTGCCAATTCCTTCTCCAGAAAAGATGCCTATCATCCCTAATTATTACAGAAATGAAAATCAAAACTACAATGATGTACCACCTCACATTAGTCAGAATGGTCATCATTAAAAAGTCTACAAAATAATAGATGTTGGAGACTGTGGAGAAAAGGCACCCTTCTCCACTGATGATGGAATATAAGTGGGTGCAGCCACTGTGGAAAACAGTATGGGGGTTCCGCAAAACACTACAGTTGTAAGCCTGATCCAGTAATCCCACTCGTGAGCAGACGCCCAGACAAGCCCATAACCAGAGAGGTGCGCACCTCTGTGTTCACAGCAACAGCACAGCCAAGCCACCGACGGCTGAATGAATGAAGGTGTGGCATGTAAACATACACACACATACACGGCGATATAACGCAGCAACAAAAAAGGACGAAATAATGCCAACTGCAGCAACATGGACGGACAGGTCATTATACAAAGTGAGGTAAGTCAGAAAGAGGAAGACAAATTCCATATGGTATTGCTTATATGTGGAATATAAAATACAACACAAATGAACATATCCGCAAAACAAAAACAGACTCATCGACATAGAGAACAGACTTGTGGTTGCCAAGGGAGAGGAAAGGATTGGGAGTTTGGGATTAGCAGACTAGACATGCAGGCTAGTATATACCTGGATAAAATGTATGGGTATTTTATGGATGGATGGATAAAAACCACCCATAATGGATAAAAAACAAGGTCTTAAGTGTACAGCACAGGGAACTATAGTCAATATCCCGTGACAAAACAGAATATAAAGTGTGTATGTATAACTGAATCACTTTGCTGTACAGCAGAAATTAACAGTGTAAATCAACTAAACCTAAATAAATATTAAAGAAAAAAAGGAGAAAACTGTGGCTGAAATAGATTAAGTATCTTGCCTAAGGTTACAGAGCACAGTGGGCAAAGACAGAGAAGTTAATTCTATTTTCTCATTTCTAGTCCAGAGCTCTCCCTGTATGACTCCCATGCTGGATCCTCTGATCACTCCACTCATTTGTGGGGGGAATCCATGGAGCATAGGCAGGACCAAGGCCATGGATTTCCTCACTACATGTTATGTTTCAAGTCCCACAGTAAACTTCCCCTTAGAGTTCTGCTGAGGACATCCAGCCTAGAAAATGAGCCGCCCTAAGTTCTTGGTGAGCCCTGCCACCCCAGGATCTCAGCCACGCCTTGAGACCTCTGCTAGGGCGACCTGTGGCTGGAGCAGGGCAAGCCTTTGTCACTCACTGCCCAGGTCAGTGGGATTCTTGGCGATGAAGGAAGAGGGAAGGGTAGCCTAAAAATGGTCAACTTGCAAACCAGAAGGGAAAAATAAAAAAGATACCTTGTAGAATGGGATCACTATGGTCTTCATCAAAGGTGTGTCTCTGAAAGGCTTCAAAGCTTGTAGCTATGTCATTCTCTAGCTGTTCTTGTGGTGGGGGGCTGTCTCCAGGTTTGCACACATCAAACTTCACCCACTGGTAACTGCAGGACCAAAGGGAACATTACTGAGTTGTCTTTTGGCTGTTAACAATCCATTCGTCCCTCCAAAGGGATCAGGTATTTTTTTCTTTAGGTCTCTCCTATATATATATCTGAAAAACATATTAACTAACCAAAATTGAAAAGCACACAGACAGGCGTCTCTAGTGACACTTATTCTGCACGACTTCCCCATCTGTTTGTTGTCATGATGCACACAAATGTTAAGACCTTCAGGATAGCGGGGGACTGTCCACAGGCCACAGAAGACAATCCTGTGCCTTGTGTACAGAAGCAGCTCAGTAAATAGATGAGCAAGCAGAGCCGTAACCACCAGTTTAGTCCCTGGCCCACTGATCACGGAGCTTCTTTCAAGGAAATGGATTTGACCCCACTTACTTGACACATTTTCGGGCTCCTGGACAACTCTGGATCAGGTTGTGGATGGTTGGATGAGAAAACCCAAAAAAGTCAGCTCCAGATGGATGCAGGTTGGGTATCAATTTTCCCCTAAATGGGAGACAAAGAATTTTTGCTTGAGAGCTGAGAGATGAGTATGAACACACAGAGTAGTCTTTCTTGACTCAGAGAGTCTGGAGCCTGTAGCTGCCAAGATATGCCAAGGACACAGGCTAGCTTTCTAGACAATAAGGGATCTCTACTCTACACATGGACATCACCAGATGGTCAACACCGAAATCAGATTGGTTATATTCTTTGCAGCCAAAGATGGAGAAGCTCTATACAGTCAACAAAAACAAGACCAGGAACTGACTGTGGCTCAGATCATGAATTCCTTACCAAATTCAGACTCAAATTGAAGAAAGTAGGGAAAACCACTAGACCATTCAGGTATGACCTAAATCAAATCCCTTATGATTATACAGTGGAAGTGAGAAATAGATTTAAGGGCCTAGATCTGATAGATAGAGTGCCTGATGAACTATGGAATGAGGTTCGTGACACTGTACAGGAGACAGGGATCAAGACCATCCCCATGGAAAAGAATGCAAAAAAGCAAAATGGCTGTCTGGGGAGGCCTTACAAATAGCTGTGAAAAGAAGAGAGGCGAAAAGCAAAGGAGAAAAGGTAAGATATAGGCATCTGAATGCAGAGTTCCAAAGAACAGCAAGAAGAGATACGAAAGCCTTCTTCAGTGATCAATGCAAAGAAATAGAGGAAAACAACAGAATGGGAAAGACTAGAGATCTCTTCAAGACAATTAGAGATACCAAGGGAACATTTCATGCAAAGATGGGCTCGATAAAGGACAGAAATGGTCTGGACCTAACAGAAGCAGAAGATATTAAGAAGAGGTGGCAAGAATACACAGAAGAACTGTACAAAAAAGATCTTCACGACCCAGATAATCATATGCTAAAGCTGAAACTCCAGTACTTTGGCCACCTCATGCGAAGAGTTGACTCACTGGAAAAGACTCTGATGCTGGGAGGGATTGGGGGCAGGAGGGGAAGGGGACGACCGAGGATGAGATGGCTGGATGGCATCACGGACTCGATGGACATAAGTCTGAGTGAACTCTGGGGGATGGTGATTGACAGGGAGGCCTGGCGTGCTGCGATTCACGGGGTTGCAGAGTCGGATACGACTGAGCAACTGAACTGAACTGACTCACTAAAAGCAAGAGAGAAGGTCTCATTGTACCCCTACTGACCTTTCTAGCCTGCCTTCCAGTTATTGGTCAACTTACATAGCCGCACTGATGGTCTTGAGCAGCTCTGCGTGACAGGCATCAGCAGAGGAACTGATGATAGCATTTTGGGGGTCGTCTTCAGGAACAATTTCAAACTGAGAAAGATAAAGGAGCAATGAGCCCAGTCTTTAGGGAGAAGGTGGCAGAGTCACACTGCTGCTACTGCTATTCTTCACTCTGGAACCTGAAGCAAGCTGTACCTCTTGTTAACAGTGTCTTGGCTGTTAGACTCTCCAAGCCATAAAACAAAGAAAGGTTTTTCAACTGTTTGATTCTACACCCTTTGTTTAACTACTGTCCAGAGGGCAATGCTTAACTTGTTCCATACCTTTCCAGATGCTTTCTTAGCCACTAACATATTTTAAGCTATAAATACAGATGATATTTTAAAACAAATGAGATTGTTCTCCACATAATCGTATGTTGATTTTACAGTATCTAGGAAGAGATCGAGGCCATTTTGACTACAAATCCCCATTTCACTTTTTTGAGTTGTAAAATATCTTGATTGTTTATAAAAACAAAACTGATCCATCAAAATTCTACTAATACTGAGGAATTTTTGCCAGGAAAGTATTTTGTAACAAGTGTGATCTAGCTAACAATTCCCTGACGAATTTTCTATACTGTTTAAAGACTTTTGACCAAAAAAAAGAAAATTCTTTTCTGTAACAGGTTCTATATTTAGTCAGTTAAATTCCTTGATCAGTTTTCTATAAAGTTCAATTAAGCAGTTTCCAGTCTTTCAAAGTTTAATCAAATTATTCCACACAGGATTAATCTATTTTCTGTATATCTATATATATACACCCACACACATACTCACTACATATATTTATATATAGTATATATGTATTTACAATTATGTGCATTTATCATTTTTTTTTTTTTTTAAGAATCCAAAACAAACCTTACTGAGTAGCTTCTACGACTGTTAGTTTTCTTCTGTGGTTATTATTTCATGTGATTCAATCTTCCTGTGTCAAATTTCAGAGCTCTTTAAATTTTGTCAATAATAATTATATTGTCAGTAGTTTCAGTCAGAATGGTTTTGTTATTTCAATAACATTTGTTGCAAATTTAACATTCTGATAGCTTATATTGATTTCTCAGCTCATTCATGAAAAAACTGAACAATTATAATCTTCAAATATTTATTGATCACACCAATTCCAATCTTTTATATTGTGTGTACACTTATATATCCTATCCAAGTAAAGCACAGTTAAAAGCCTAAATGTATTATTTTGGTCTTGGGATCTCTCTCTACTTCATTCTTTTATCTATTGTATAATATTACACAAGGTGGATATATCTTAATTTTTAACCATTCTCCTAATGATGGCTATTTAGGCTACTTTTAAATTCTTGCTATTGTAAACAATGTCGCAATTATACTGTTACATGTAACTCTTCTGTTCACATTTGCGCATCTAAGACATTCCAGAATATCTAGTAGAAGTATCCTGGACCAAAGATTCACACATTAAAACTGTTGATACTACCCTAGCAGCCTTCCAAAAAAAGGATCTTTACAATTTTCACTCCTACTAAATGCCATTTGTACTTGTTTTCCTGCACGCTGGCCAACATTTGCTATTATCTATCTGATATTTGCGTATGAGAAAAATAAGGTCTTTTTATTTTCATCTCCCTAACTACAAGTGCTATCTGCTCTCATCGACCATCTGCACTGTTTCTGTGAAATACCTGTTTTTTTTTTCATCTGATTGCTTTTGTATCTTAGACTACAAGAGTACTTTATCTGGATTTTAATCCACTATGATATGTTTTCTTCTCTTTTAATGCTTGAGTTTTAACTTTGATTATGGTGGTTTTTGTCATTCACAAGTGTTTAAAATTTTAATAGTCAAATCTGTTACTATTTTCCATTATTGCTTCTTTTCACATCTTGCTAAAGAAAACCTTTCCCCTCATCCTAGGACTATAAAAATATTGTTCTATGTTTTAACATATTACAGTATAGAACATTCTATGAAGCTAAAGCAAGTAAAAGTCATACTTGCATTTATAGTCAAATAGATGAAATAGAACTGTCTGGAAACACAACAAAGTATTACATGTATTTAGTACACATTAAAAGTGTCACTTGATGTCAGCTAGGAAAAAAAAGGAAAGCTCAGTCTGTGGAATTCTCTAGGCCAGAATACTGGAAGGGGTAGACTTTCCCTTCTCCAGGGGAATCTTCCCAACCCAGGGATCAAACCCAGGTCTTCCGCACTGCAGGCCTATTCTTTACCAGCTGAACCACAAGCAAAGCCCACTTCACTTCACTTCAAAGGTGTCACTTGATGTCAGTTAGGAAAAAAAAAAGAAAGCTCCCAAGGTACCTGAAAATTCTGTCTGGATGGACTAATGGCTTAATAAAACAAACAAAAAACCCTACAGAATCTGTGTTTTCAAAAATACTTTAGCATTTATCTTTCAGGGCTCCTCAGTGGCTCAGGTGGTAAAGAATCCGCCTGCAATGCAAGAGACCCAGGTTCAATCCCTGGGTTGGGAAGATCCTCTGAAAAAGGAAATGGCAACCCACTCCAGTACTCTTGCCTGGAGAATCCCATGGGCAGAGGATCCTAGTGCGCTACAGTCCATGGGATGGCAAAGAGTCGGACATAACTGAGGAGCTAACACTTCCAGAGGAAATTAAGGACCAGCTTGTTGGTTGCCATTTACATTCGATTAGGATTCTGATTAGATTTTCCTTAAATATATAGATTTGTTATAAACACTGCTACAACATCAAGTCTGTCTGTTAGAACACTTTCTAAAGAGAAATGCTGCATGGCCAAGGTCATCAGAACTCTCAGCTGCATTTAAGAGCCTTCTAACAAAGATAGGAGCGATGCAGTATTATCCACAAGTGGCAGGCAGGCTCTCAGCTTCTGCTCAAAGCTTCCACCCCATTTTCTAGCCATTTGCAACATCATAAGACAGCAAAGCCTGCAACTCTGACAACAGTCTATCTTCCCCAAGGATCAGAGGACATGGTGTGGGAAAACGAACCATCACAGCACTGAGAGGAGGCAGTCAGGGATTTCCCCGGTAGTCCAGTGGTTAAGAGTCTGCCTGCCAATGCAGGGGTCACGGGCTCAATCCCTGATCCCACATGCCGTGCAGCAGCTAAGCCCACGTGCCACAACTATTGAGCCTGCATGCCTAGAGCCCGTGCTCCACGAGAAGCCACTGCAATGAGAAGCCCGTGTGCAGCAATGAAGACACAGTGCAGCCGAACATAAATGAATAAATTAAAAAAGAAAAAGAGCATGTGCAGGCAAAAGTGAATACATAGTTTCTCTGCTGCCTCCATTTTGGTTCCACCTCAACTGGCAGAGTGTCACACTAGTCTTCCCTGAGTGTAAGCCTGCACTTCACACACGAGCAGTTTGGTCATGCCTCACACGGTCACCAGTAACGTGAGGAGCAGAACGGTTCAGGGGAAGGGGTGTCAGTCGGGGAATCACACGGATGCAGATTCTCATCCCGGCTCCATCACTTACTGGCAGAGTGCCTGTCACAGAGAAGGTTCTCAGAAAAAGAGGGGAAAAAGAAACAAAACCCAGCAGTTATCCTCAGGGCGGGTACCTGAGGCTGCGTGCCACCGTCCTTGATCTGACAGGTGTACAGACACTCCTGGTCCGGACTCCGCATGCTGGCGTAGACCCGAGTGCTGCAGTAGCCCACCGGGTAGATGGCAGTCTCGTCATGGAAGCCAGGTCGGTCGGTGATGATCTAGAAAAGAAAAGATCCCCCCAACTTGCCACTGAGGTCACTGGAGAATTGAAAAGCCCAGGGTACTGTGGAAGCCTCTAGAACCACCTTGGGGCTGAAAAGAGTGACTCAGATCAGAGAGACAAAGAGCGCTGGATGTGCAGTCGATGAAAACAATCTGCTTTCCTAGGGACTGGAGGTTTTCAGGGGTTGGTCTGGATCAGCAAGGGACTGCTGCTAATGGGAACAGGGAGGGAAGGCTCAACCCCACTCCCGAATCTCTGCTGCTCCTCTCTCTTGGTCGCTGGGCTCACTCACCTCCCCCAGGCTATACACTGTTAGGCCCCCCAGTCCGATGGGGAACACAGGCCGTCCTGAGGGGTCCAGGGCAATGGGCTGAACCGGCTTGCGAGCACCTGCCTCCATTTTCTTTTTCTTGGATGTTTTCTTCAGAACTGAAACGCAAATCTGGGGTCACCCACTTTAGGTCCCTCCCAATGCTGAGGGGAAGGGAAAAAATTTACAAAATGCTAAGAGCAAAGAGACAATCCTGGTTCTGCGCACGCACTGAAAGGGCACATGGCGCTCTTCCCCAAAGCCCTGTTTATCTTTTTAACCCACCCACCTGGCTGTGACCAATTTCAGCATCAGTGCTTAGGATCTAGAAGCCTTATATTTTGTAAGGCCTCTGGCTTCACTTCTAAGGTCAGCAATTTCCCAAGCCATCCGTGTGCTCAAAGGCCACCGAGCCCATTTCCCTGCCTCTAGGAAAGACTGAACTGGAGGCTCCCAGACAGTTTGGAGTGTAGGAGAAGTGGGGGAGGCGGTGAACTGCTCTCATTATGTTTCATCAGGTCTAACCATGAGTCCTCTACCCAGAGTGGCTCGAAGACACCTGGTTTTCCAGGGCTTTTACCAGGGGTGCTTAAGGACCAGTGAGAGTTTACATCATCTCTGTGGCCGAGTGTCTACCAGTCAGGATCAGGTTCTTTTCATTAGTTGCTGAGCCACCAGGACAACTGATATCCTCTCCCCAAGGTACCTTCCAGTTTGTTGTTCTCTTTGCCTTTTTCTTTTTTCTCCTTCTTGGATTTCTTCCCAAATGGTTCCTCAGCCCCAGTGCTCGGCCCAGAAACCGGCCCAGCTCCCTGGAGGGTTGCCACAGAGCTGGCCACACTGTAAGTCAGAGGCAAACTGGAGCTGTGGGAAGGAGGTGCAGCCTGTACGTCCCCTTCAGTTAAGGCCTGTAGCTGGAGAAGCTTCTTTAGCAAGTACCTGAGGTTGGGGAGGAAAGGGAGCAAGGGTATGAGCTTGTTTTGTCTCAATTCCATATTTTATTCAAGTACTAGGAAAAGTCAGAAGTACATGCAAAGATGATCACATTCACAAAAGTAAAGTTCTTATTGAACCCTGGGAAAAATGAAGCTCCAGAGGATAACACCTCAGAAGCTAAGGATAAAGGACTACAGTGCATTCCTTCTGCAGATGGTGAGCTCTTCTAACTGGATGCTGGAAGATGTTAGCCTTCCAAAGGGCACATATCATGAGCTGCTCACTCAGAGTACTCAGTTCAGTTCAGTCGCTCAGTTGTGTCCGACTGCTTGCAACCCCATGAATCGCAGCACGCCAGGCCTCCCTGTCCATCACCAGCTCCTGGAGTTTACCCAAACTCATGTGCATCACGTCAGTGATGCCATCCAACCATCTCATCCTCTGTCGTCCCCTTCTCCTCCTGCCCCCAATCCCTCCCAGCATCAGGGTCTTCTCCAATGAGTCAACTTTTCGCATGAGGTGGCCAAAGTACCGGAGTTTCAGCCTCAGCATCAGTACTTCCAATGAACACCCAGGACTAGTCTCCTTTAGGATGGACTGGTTGGATCTCCTTGCAGTCCAAGGGACTCGCAAGAGTCTTCTCCAGCACCACAGTTCAAAAGCATCAATTACTACAAACTGAATAAATATTTGTAGGGAAAAAAATGTAGTTTTTAATTCCCTGGCTTTTATAATAGCAGAGTTATAATAAGATTACTTATTAGATGTGGTCAGAGGATTTTGTCAGAAAGATGGAGAGAGCTGTTTCATCATCACAGTCTAACATGACCTGGGTTGCTATGAATCAGTACTCACACACTGTGAGTTTCTCTGGACCACACTGGTGGCCGGTGCAAAGTAGAAAAATCTTGATGGAGGGAAAAAACCCCCAAGGGCACCAATACCATATCAATCACCAAAAATGTGATTCTGAACACAAAGTGACCCCAGCTCACCGTCTCTCTTCTTTTGCTTTAAGAAATTTTTCCTCAAGACGAGCAATTTCATCACAAATAGCAGCATTTTCCTTGAAGAAAAATTTGGAATATAATCACACAAAAGGAATAAAAGATCAAAGTATGCTGAGAAGAGGAGCTATATTCCAAACCAAAGAGCTATGTGTTGCTAGGGAGAAGAAGAGCCAGTCTACATTGTAGACAAATTGTAAAGAAACCTGTAAGTAAAGGTAGGGCCAATTTCTACTATGGACAGAGTAGTAATTTGGAAACTGCACCACCTTTGAGTGAAAAGGGGGAGTTAGTAATGATTTTGCCAGAACAATACGGCAGAGTAGGGTGTCCCAGAAAAATCAACACATATGGTCACCTTAATTAGGGTAGCCTTCAGCAGCGAGAAGGCCATACTGCTCAAATCTATAGATACTTTAGCTCAACCCTTATAACCATGGGGGAATGTCCTCATTCCCAAGTGCCTTGACTCTTAGGGAGCTTATAAAGCAACCTAACCCAAAGCAAAGCATACAGTAATGAATCTTAGACAGAAAAATCTGGATGGAACAAAATCAAGTCTAGTCTATAAAATTTTAAACTTCACAACCTATTTATATGTATTCAAGCGTCATCTTTCTTTACTGATGGCTCCATTCATCTCCCAAACATAAGTCCCGAGGGGACTGTTTCAATCTGGATGTTCCACAGTTGGGACCTCAAACGTTGAGCGATCAAAACAATACCTTTTTTCTTCACAAAACCTTCTTCATGGGTCTGATGGAACCAATAGTCTAACAATACAGGTCCCAAGCTTTAGGTACCGCTAATATTTAGGGATAAAAGAAAAGCAACATCAATTAGATATCAAATCCTTTAAATTCTGCTTTTCTTACTTCTCTCCAGTGCACATAGCAGGTGGCAAACAAATATCCTCAGAATAAGTGTTCTAATTTCCAAACCTTTCCCTGGGTGTCCAAAAAAGCTAAGGGATGTTCAAATTTTGGTATGCGAAGAGGTAAGGTGTTGATTCACAAGTGGGAAGACATTTGAGATACTTGCTATCTCCAAGCACTGGGCTGAGCTTGAGCAAGCCACAAATTCGTCTAACAGTTGTGGCTGGCAAACCAGAAAGAGTTCATTCATTCAATAAACCCGCTGCTCCTACAATAAAATATCAGCAGAAAACTCGGAAGACTCACAAGAGATCAGAAGCGGGGACTACTGAAAGTTTCATGTGCCTGTTCAGGGAAGGGGTCGGCTGTGGGTGTGCGGAGTACGTGGCAAACAGGCTGCGATAATGGAAGTAATAAACTACAATCAGGTGTTTGACTTGTTGGAGTCAGGGCTCTGCCAGAGTTCTCAAGTTTCTTTGGAGAACCAAAGGCATTTCCAAGGATTCTGTGGCAATAAGGATAATGACTAAAGCTTACTGACACATCTAGGTACTGGCCCCTTAACTTTCCTCATTTAATCTTCATTAACTCAGAAAGGTAGTTAGTTATTAGCGCTCATTTGTAGACGAGGAAACAGAATTACAGGAATTACGTAATTCGCACAAGGCTAACAACAAGTAATGTACCCTGGAAGAGCTAACAATTTGTTAACACTGCCACTCTGGGGAGGGGAACAGTTCGGGGAAAGATTTCGCGAGTTAGGAGCGGCTAAAGGTGGAGAAGGCCCGCGTGCCGGCATACTTACAAACACCGTGGCTTTCGCCGCTCTGCGCAGCCGCAGGTACTTGAGCCGGTACTTTTCGTTCTGGCTCTTCTTCGGGAGCTTTTTCATCCTGGCCTTGCTGGACTGTAGCGGGTCTCGCGGCGAGGAGGCCAGGCTGCCCAGCAGGCTCATGGTCCGGCCCCGCTATGGGGGCTCCAGGGCGCGGCCTGCATCGGCCCTTCCGCTGAGGAGCGGCCCTCAATGCCGGCTTGGTCTGGGCTGGGCTGGCGGGAGCGGGCGTCTAAAAAACGACCTTTCTGGAAGGTTCACCAGACCAGAAGTCCGGTAACTGAAAAGACTCCAGGCACTTCCGCGTCTGCCTCGGAAGTCAGCCGCGACCGGAGGTTACGTCACGACGTCAACCTTACGTAACTTCCGGTGCTGGGATCCGGGCGATCCCGGCAGGGCGAATCCGCGGCTCGGGAGGCGGGGCCTTGGTGAAGAGGAAGAGCGGTTGGAAACGACCGTTTGAGCCGTTGTGTACGTGTGTGTGTTTAGCTGAAGCTTGTTACTGTTGAGCTAAAGACCAACACACAAAAATCACACGGTTCCTAAGCCCGAAGTGTTTTAGCACCTCTTTCCCACATTCCTCACAGACTAGCCTTCCCCGATTGCACGAAGCGCTAGAGCGCCATAAGGGGACATGCTGTTGTTGGCTTCTTTTCTTCATACAGCTCGCACAGATGTTTCCTGAGGGCCTAGTACGCTCTCATTTTACTGGGATTACAGTGGTGAATAAGAAAAAGAAGTCCCTTGCTTTCAGATTAGAATCTAGTAGGAAAGATGGAAGATTTAACCAGACTTTTAATAAGGAGCTTGCACTAAGTAGGCACTCAGTAGATATTTGCGTAGTTCAGTTCAGTTCAGTCGCTCAGTCGTGTCCGACTCTGCGACCCCATGAATCGCAGCACGCCAGGCCTCCCTGTTCATCACCATCTCCCGGAGTTCACTCAGACTCATGTCCATCGAGTCCGTGATGCCATCCAGCCATCTCATCCTCTGTGGTCCCCTTCTCCTCCTGCCCCCAATCCCCCC
>SJYT01008629.1:78399-97774 GCA_006410635.1 Cephalophus harveyi | reverse complement strand
CTTGTTTTTGTTGACTGTATAGAGCTTCTCCATCTTTGGCTGCATAGAATATAATCAATCTGATTTCGGTGTTGACCATCTGGTGATGTCCATGTGTAGAGTCTTCTCTTGTGTTGTTGGAAGAGGGTGTTTGCTATGACCAGTGCATTTTCTTGGCAAAACTCTTTGTCTTTGCCCTGCTTCATTCTGCATTCCAAGGCCAAATTTGCCTGTTACTCCAGGTGTTTCTTGACTTCCTACTTTAGCATTCCAGTCCCCTATAATGAAAAGGACATCTTTTTTGGGTGTTAGTTCTAAAAGGTCTTGTAGGTCTTCATAAAACCATTCAACTTCAGCTTCTTCAGCATTACTGGTTGGGGCATAGACTTGGATAACTGCGATATTGAAATATTTGCGTAAGGAAACCAAAAGTATGTTTCTGTGCTTAAACTTATATAGCTCTAACTCTGTAACCAAGGTCTGCCTAAAATCATCAAGTAAAGTAGAATAGACAGGTCTTTAGAATGCGGTATTGGTAACTGTACTGGATTGGAAGGTAGAAGGCTTGCAGTATTCTTCCCCCACCCCCAGCCATGCCACTAACTAGAGTGAGCCTCTGGGTCCCAGGTTTCTCAAAACTGAGTATGCTCTTTAGAATGATGAGGTGAAAGAGAGTTATAAACTGAAAATTCTGTACTGGTACTGATACCTAATTAACTGTTGTGTATACTCAAAATTTAGACTTCTAGAATTGTATAGGGAAATTAAGAAAAATATGTACATTGTCAAAACAGTAAGTTACTGGAGAAAAACCTGAAGCTTAACTAAGAAACTTATGATCAGTTAAAAAAAAAAAGGTTTAGAATGAAAAAATCCAGGTACTTCATTTCTGGAAATTGTAAGAATAGTGGCAAGAGTCCTGATAAAATGGCTTTCCCACAGAGAGAAAGGTTATGAGTCCTTTATGTCCATCTGTAGTGTAAGCTGCCCCATTGGACCTCATGTTTCTAGTGTGCTTTTGCAAACATACTCAAGGCAGCCTTATAGATTCATGTCTGGAAATTGCCAGGAATACTTTCAGCCGACCAAATATCCATACTCATGCCTTTCATACTATAGATTGGCACTTTACCTTGGAACCTGAAAACAGGTAGTTCTAATTGACAGGAAGAGTTTTCTTTCTTCTTTTTTTAACCCTTATTTGCTAACTGCCTGATTTATTTGATATTCAGCTGTATTTTGTCCTTGCAGGCTTCGTGATCTGACTTTGTTTTCACTATTCCTCCGCATATATTACATGTATCCTACCTAGTGGGAGGGAAAGTACAGTCATTTATCTTAGTTTGCAAGCTGCTCTGGCCAATGGATTTTTGTGGCATTTACATTAACATTTTTCATTAGCAATACTTCCTTATGATTTATAAAACAGATCATGCAAAATTCAGAAAATATAAAGATTTTTAAAAATTCATACATCTGCCACACGAAATGAATCACTTTTAACACATGTCTACTTTTTAAAATTGAAGTATAGTTGATTTACAATATATTAGTTTCAGGTGTACAACATAGTGATTCAGTATTTTTGCAGATTTTACTTCATTTAAAGTTATTACAAGAAAATGGCTATGATTTCCTGTGTTATACAGTACATTCTTGTTCTTATCTGTTTCATATGTAGTAGTTTGTATGTTTCATATTTTAATGCATATTTACATAGGTTAGATGATACTGAATGTAATATTTCCTCTTTTGTTCACTTACCACTGTTATAGTCATATTGTAGTATTATTATAACTTCTTTATAATGTAACTTTAGATGTCTGCTTAATATTCCAGTTGTGGTGTAATAATTTTACATAATTATTTATTGCCATGTTTGACTTCTTTTTGTTTGTTTCAAACTAGTTTATTTAAGGGTTCCAGTTTCACTCCTCAATGAAGTGAAAGTGAAAGTTGAAGTCGCTCAGTCGTGTCCGACTCTTTGCGACCTGTGGACTGTGTAGTCCAATAGATCTTGTGTATTTCTCACATGCTTCTTTGCTCTTTAATTCATCTAGTTCTGAAGGGTTACCAAGTGTTATCTTGATCAGTCAACCATCTTCATAACAAGATTTGTTGATATATCCTGGATTTTCTGCTAGAGCTTCATTCATTTCAAGTATTTCTCCTAATGGAGAAGAACATAACTCTCTAGTAGCTTTTATGCTTTCCAAAGCATCAGAGTCCTCATGCTACAGGCAGACTACAGCAAAAACACCTCCCAAAGCTTCTTGTTCCCTATGTATTCAGAAGAATATTTATTTATTAGTGCCTATGATGACACATCCTTTAGGTAATTTATTTAAGAGGAAAAGACAAGTACATGGGCTATATTAATACAGTGTAATAAGTTTTATCTCAGAGGTAGGTATCAGATGATATGGCAACACTCAGGGGAGGAGTGTGGAGATGGGGATGGCTTCTTGAAGGAGGAAACCCTGGGCAGACTTTGAAGGAGAGCATGGTAAACTGAGTGTTTATCCTAGAAAGGTCATGGAGTAAATACAGTGGGAAAAACCTGCCTCCATGACTAGCCTATAGAATTTTCTCCCTTTTTACAATGCCTAGACTTCTAGTTTCAGTGTTCTTCTTGTCATCATATTATGCTCTAGATGTAATATATACATATTTTTTATTCTTCAGCTCCAACTTTCAGATTTGTTTCCATGTGACGATTTTATCTTCTCATCTTTGGGATAACATAATATAGGATGTTCGACTCAGCTAAATCCAAGCTTAGCAATCCTAACGTGGGTGTTCTTGTATATTAGCCATGAGGCTTGTGAAAAAGGGGAGAGATTTTTACTTTCCATAGGACTTCTTGCTTCACAGTTTCTTAACTATGGATTTTCATCACACATCCCGTGGGTGAGATGTTTAGGTTTTGAGGGTTCTAAGCCAGCCAATAAAGTCATGAAATCAACCATGGTGTCAATGTTGTGCTTCTGGGTGGCTGTGTCCTTCAGCGCACAAAGGACACTCAACCAGCTAAAAGAGATGAGCTCAGAGATGTTGGCTCGGAGGAAAAGAAGGATCACATTGAGGTCATTGATGGGACAGCCCAGCATTTTTCTGCTGAGAAGATCAAAAGCTGGGAGCATCTCGTAGACAGAGAGGAGCCGTTTGTCCCACCGGCAGAGCCGTGTGAGGTTGTATAGTATCACTGGAACCAATAGGGTGTAGATGGCTACGCTGGCAAGACTGACAATCTGGAAGACAGACAAAGAGGTCAGCCTACATGTGATGAGGTCGGGGATGTGGGTCTCATCGTGTAGCAGCCCTGTCTTGATGGAACAACTGAATTCCTCTTGGAAGAAGACGTCCAGGTGAAAGTGGCCCAGGTACAGGTAGGTGGCAGAGGTGAAGAGGAGCAAGAGGGCGTTCCTCAGGAGGTAGGTGGCCACTAGTGAGTGCGAGCGCTGCTTACAGGCCAGGTACCGCTCCAGCAAGGGGAATTCAAAGTACCGTTCTTTCCGAGCCCTGGGCAGGGGAAGAAAGTGGCCAAGTTTAGGAAGAAGCATTTAAAACTATATCCTGAGGGGGCTTCCCTGGTGGCTCAGTGGTAAAGAATCCACCTGCTAATGCGAGAGACATGAGTTCAATCCCTGGTTTAGGAAGCTCCCACATGCTGAGGAACAACTAAGCCCCTGTGCCACAACTCCTGAGCCTGTGCTCTAGAGCCTGGGAGCTGCAACTACTGAACCCACGTGTTGCAGCTGCTGAAGCCCATGTTCCCTAGAGCCTGTGCTCCACAGCAACAGATCCCACTGCAGTGAGAAGCCTGTGCACCAAAACTAGAGAGTTGCCACTGCTTGTCACAACTAGAGCAAAGCCCATGCAGAAGACCTGGCACAGCCAAAAAAAAAAAAATGAACTATATCCTGATGTACTTTCCTGGTTACCCAGTGGTTAATACTCCACGTTTCTAATACAGGGGTCCTGGGTTCGATCTCTGGTTGGGGAAGTAGATCCCATATGCCACAACCAAGACACAGTACAGTCAAATAAATAAATAAAATTTAAAACAAATTTAAAAGCAAAGAAACTATATCCTGAGAGCTGCCTGGGGGAAGTAACAAAATCTGTGTATCCAGCATGGTATTCTTGGCTCACAGGAACATCTGTCTTTTTTGAGCATAACCACTCCTCTCCCCCAAAACAGGTATGTGAGTGTATCTTAATTCTCCAAGTTATGAATGCAGTGCAGTAAACCCAGCAAATGATCAGTAAGTAATAAATGACCGATCACTCTGGATTTCTGCCTAGCAGGGCAGACTAAATCTCTAAGCTGAAGCAGGATTCTTAGGAAGCACTGATTTATTAAATTAGCATGGGACTGGGATTCTAAATTACTATGTTCTGGTTTTTAGTCTGCTTACTTTGTGTGTGATTTTTAGGCCAGTTCATTCGTTTTATAAAGATAAGTGTGCTTACAAGTGTTTGTTGAGAGTTGTATTTAGTATTTATGTATTATTGGTATATGTAATCCAGTCTCTGCTCTGAAGAAGCTTACAGTCTGGCTTTCAGGGAAAGGGCAGAGGAGACACGCAAATATAAAATGAAAATAATGCTTGACTTGTTGCTAAAAGATGGATACAAACCACAGTAGTTGTAAAAGTTGGGAGACAGACCACAGTGTGAGCTGGAGTGTTCAGAAACATCTTTGGAGAATGTTGTTTTAGATTGGTCTTCCAAAGGTAGATAGGGTTCAGAAAGATAGACAGGGGAGGAGCTTTTTTCAGAGGATAGAAATGTGCACAAACTAGGGTTTCAAATCTTAGCTCAACTGTGCTTAGAGGGGGCCTTCCCTGGCCACCCAAATTAAAACTGTGCCTCCCTCCACCTCCCAACTTTCCTGAGTCCCTTACCCTGGCTCAGTTTTCTTTATCCACTTATCTTCTACCATATAATTTATTTGTGTGTTATGCTCATTCGTTGTCTGCTTACCCTCAATACAATATTACCCCTTCCTCCCTCAACACATATGTACACACACATCTCCATAGCACCCAGAGCAGTGTGTGGTGCTCCATAAATGACAGATGAGTGCTTAAATGAATGAATGGTTTGTTCGGGAGAAAGGAAGGAGACTGCCCAGGGGGCATGGAAGTTTTCTGTTACTTGGAAGTTTGAGAGAAGCTTGACAAAGTAGTTGATGACAGTGTGTGGAGGGCCTAGGAAAAATATTTGGGAGAACTTGGATCTTTTTTCCTGCAGGCCTGGGAGAAGCCATTCAAGTTTCTGTAAAAGTGATCTTTCAGGACTTCTCTAGTAGTCCAGTGGTTAAGAATCTATCTGCTAATGCAGGGGACATGGCTCTGATCCCTGGTCCAGGAAGATTCCACATGCCATGGGACAAATAAGCCCTGGTGCACAACTACTGAGCTCGTGTGCCCACCCTAGAGCCTGTGCTCCACAACGAGAACCACTGCAATGAGAAGCCTGCTCGCCGTGCAGTCAGAAACTAAAATAAACAATTTCAAAAACCTCAGTAGAGATTTTTTAAGAAGTGGTCTTTTAGAGGTTAACCCCTTTGTGACACTTTGGGTTCACCTGTAAACTGGAGGCACACTCCTTTTCCCTCTCCCTGTACAGAGATGATAGTGTGTTAATGCGGTGGTGTGTTAAGCACTTTGAATTCTAGAGAAGGATGGCACAGAGGAGAGTTTCAAGATTACCCCGCAAGGACCATTTTAGTGCTCGACGGAGTCTTTCGGAAAGGAGTGGAGGAGGCAACTCACTTCTCCAGCTCGTCCCAGAACACATCAGGGTCGGAGCTCTCCTGTCGGATCTTCAGCATGTGCTGCACCAGGCGGATGGCGCGGTTGTAGGACTTGTCCAGCTCGCTAATGATGAACAGCAGGTCCGAGGTGAGGGCCGGCACGGCTGCATACTGCCACAGCAGAACCGGCAGGTACATGGCCACGGCCAGGGCCAGCAGCGAGTAGGGTCTCCCCCCACCCCCATATGCAGTGGCTTCTCCTCCTCTCTGGATTCTTGGTAAGACCAAACTACACATCAGGCAGTGTCTTGGATTCCTTGCGTGCTGTGTCTGGTCTCTGTGTGTGGAAGCTGGTATCGAGGTGTGTATAAATTTGGTGTTCTTTATAATGTTTGCTCCCTGAGATGAAGGATTTTTCCTTGTGGTTCCTTTTCACACTCACCACACCTAACAGGTTCAGTTCAGTTCAGTTTAGTTGCTCAGTCGTGTCCGACTCTTTGCGACCCCATGAATCGCAGCACGCCAGGCCTCCCTGTCCATCACCAACTCCCGGAGTTTACTCAAACTCACATCCATCGAGTCCGTGATGCCATCCAGCCATCTCATCCTCTGTCGTCCCCTTCTCCTCCTGCCCCCAATTCCTCTCAGCATCAGGGTCTTTTCCAATGAGTCAACTCTTCTCATGAGGTGGCCAAAGTACTGGAGTTTCAGCTTTAGCATCATTTCTTCCAAAGAAATCCCAGGACTGATCTCCTTTAGAATGCACTGGTTGGATCTCCTTGCAATCCAAGGGACTCTCAAGAGTCTTCTCCAACACCACAGTTCAAAAGCATCAATTCTTCAGCACTCAGCTTTCTTCACAGTCCAACTCTCACATCCATACATGATCACTGGAAAAACCATAGCCTTGACTAGACGGACTTTTGTTGGCAAAGTAATGTCTCTGCTTTTGAATATGGTTGGTCATAACTTTCCTTCCAAGGAGTAAGCATCTTTTAATTTCATGGCTGCAGTCACCATCTGCAGTGATTTTGGAGCCCCCCAAAATAAAGTCTGCCACTGTTTCCACTGTTTCCCCATCTACTTCTCATATGGCCTACTGTTTTGCACATAGTAAAAACTCTTATAGAGACTTAGTTAAGGACATGTGTGCTGGGTACTGAATATGCATTTTTCACTCAGGGTCAGGTACTATCAATATTTCTATTTTATAGACAAAGAAATTGAAGCATGAAAATGTTGAGAAACCCCCACAGGGTTATGTGTCTAGTAGGTGAGTAAGCAGGATTTAATTTGATTTTGGAGTTTAATCCCTTAATAAATGGGCTTCCCAGGTGGCTCAGATGGTAAAGAATCTGCCTGCAGAGCAGGAGATGTGGGTTCAATTGCTGGGTTGGGAAGATCCCCTGGAGAAGGGAACAGCTACCCACTCCAGTATTCTTGCCTGGGAAATCCCATGGACGGAGGAGCCTGGTGGGCTACAGTCCATGAGGTTATAAACAGTTGGACATGACTCAGCAAATAACACACACCTTAATAATAAATACTTGACTATAGCTTCTCCAAACTATAGTTTGATGAAAAAGAGGGAGGGTGCATATTTGGTTGTGTGTGTGTGTTTCTGAACTAAACGAAAGACAGGCTAGGAAAGTCATATTAGGCCACGAGAGAAAATGGGAACATTTTCACTCCTGTCTAAGAAATTATATTTCTTGAAAACGAACTCTTCACCCTAGAGCTTCTGTTTCAATAGGTTTAAAGTGGAACCAGAGAATATGGGCTTACAGAGCTCTCAGGACATTTCATGATTGACAATTTGATTCTTTTCTGACATGTAAATCCCCGCTGCAGTACTTTGAACTTGTTACTGTCTAGATCCTGCTTGAACACTTCCAGAGACAGACACCTCATGAACTCTTTCTATGAAGTCTGTTTTTTTTTTTAAACTTTTTATTTTATATTGGAGTATAGCCAATTAACAATGTCATGATAGTTTCAGGTGGACAGCAAAGGGACTCAGCCATACACATACATGTATCCATTCTCTCCTAAACTCTTCCATCCAGGCTGCTATATAACATTGAGCAGAGTTCCCTGTGCTATACAGTAGGTCCTGGTTGGTTATCCATTTTAAATATAGCAGTGTGTACACGTCGCTCTTAAACTATCCCTTCCCCCCATCTTTCCCCCCTGGTAAAAATCTCTGGTTTTGTCTGGGTCCTAGAACTGTGGCATTTTGAGTAAATGTGGCATTGTAAATTGTTACAACTATCATAAGCTGTAAATTGTCATAACTAGAAAAAGCTATGAGTGACCTCCGTTTAAAACTGTAAATTGTACATACATATTACTTCTGCTCCCTCATGAACCTCACTAGAATGACAATAAAGGGATCCCCCCATATTCCTATAAGGACAAGGAAAATAGGAGAGGAGACAAGAGTGACAGAGTGTTAAAACCTGGGAAGCAGTTATGTAATACAGGGTACCAGCCTGCAGAGAGGATGCGGTGTTGAGATTAGGGGCCACAAGCTACTTTTCACCACACACAGTAGCAGAAAGGCTCGGGAATGGGAGAAACCACATACATCTGAAAGTGGGGATGCAAGTGGAGCTGGAAACAGGAATACTGAGAAAACAGATCCACAGGTCCTTTCTGAAACATGATGCCCTCAGCCAACCACCCTTATTTATGGTTTATTCTTCGGAAATGTTACACCAGACAGATTCTGCACTTGGGTCCATTGAAGGCAGGGGGCCATACTGAGAATGGGTACAGGGGGCGGTGAACTGTGTAAGTACTGGATGCTAATCCTCCGTTTAAAACTGTAAATTGTACATACATATTACTTCTGCTCCCTCATGAACCTCACTAGAATGACAATAAAGGGATCCCCCCATATTCCTATAAGGACAAGGAAAATAGGAGAGGAGACAAGAGTGACAGAGTGTTAAAACCTGGGAAGCAGTTATGTAATACAGGGTACCAGCCTGCAGAGAGGATGCGGTGTTGAGATAGGGGCCACAAGCTGCTTTTCACCACACACAGAAGCAGAAAGGCTCAGGAATGGGAGATACCAGATATGTCTGAAAGTGGGGATGCAAGTGGAGCTGGAAACAGGAATACTGAGAAAACAGATCTACAGGTCCTTTCTGAAACATGATGCCCTCAGCCAACCACCCTTATTTATGGTTTATTCTTTGGAAATGTTACACCAGACAGATTTTGCACTTGAGTCCATTGAAGGCAGGGGGCCATACTGAGAATGGGTACAGGGGGCGGTGAACTGTGTAAGTACTGGATGCTAACACCCACAATTGAGTTCCAAGAGGGTTGGCAGACAAGCTTGATGCCAACTGCTTGCTTGATTCTTCTTGGGAAAACTGACCAGTCCAGAATATCAAATTGCAGCTGTTATCAGCTGGTATTTGAGGTTTTCCTAATGAAATGGCCCATAGGAATCCCTTTAAACTGATTGCTTCAACCCAAAGCAGTCAGATAGAAGCGTGTGAGAAAATATATGACCAGATATTTGAAGAATGCTTGAAACGTGAAAGTCAATGACCAAAATACAATGGCAGGGGCAGGCAAGGAGAGAACTTAATGACTCAGTTCCTCCCCTTCCACCCAGCTGGTAGAGCCCCAGCCACTTTACCTTGTGAGGCCAGAGGGATTTCGTCTTGGACTGGCCAGACTCATCCTGTTCGTGGTGAACCAGGGAATCCCAGCAAGAACTGTCCACGTAGGCAGCCTGCCGGATGCTGAAGTTACTGGGACAAAAGCAGCTGATGGGAGACCCTGAAACAGGAACAAAGCTTGAGGCAGCCCTGAGTAGGGATGGAGGAACAGGGAGCTGGGGGACAATCAGTTAAGAGCTTTCCAGGGGTCACTTCCAGAACGCTGACCATCTCTGTATCCGTCAGGCACTGACTTCTTCCCAGGCCCTAGCTTTCTGGGTGAATAAAGTAGTGGGAGGCTGACACACCTCCCTGGGAAAGGTAGGGAGCTCACTGTACAACCAGAAAAGAGAGCCAGAAATCCCAATTCTGAGGGACTCCCCTGGTGGCCCTGTGGCTAAGACTCTATGCTCCCTATACAGGGGGCCCAGGTTCAATCCCTGGTCAGGGAATTAGATCTCACATGCTGCAACTAAGACCTGGCACAGCCAAATAAATAAATAAATATTAAGAAAACAAATACCGATTCTGAGAAAGCTCACATTGTCTTTAATAGAGGGCAGATTTGCTGAGTTAATCTAGCACCTGGACCACCTGGTGTATGTATTTGTTAGTGTTTGTGCACAGGGCTGGGGTTCTTGAAGATGAGAGTGGATTTATTGAGCACCTGTGATGCTGTCAGACTCTGCCAGGCACCTAACATGTGTACTCAAGTCAATAATTCAGGGGGTGGTGAGTAAGAAAGGGCCCCAAGAAGATAAGAGATTTATATAAAGCTTGGCTAATTAAAACCTTTAGAGATTCTGGAAAGATGATACGACTCTAATGTCTTTTGTTCACATGAAAATCAAAATAAACTAATTGTTGTGATGATTTCAAGCATACTGGAATTAAGGCTATTTTTTATTGCAAAATTTTGGAAGTGACTTTCAGAGTTTTTCTGCATCTCAGCTTTGCTGGCATCCTAAACAGATGCATAATCTGCCTTTTGGGTGATGCCCCGCCCGAGTCATGCGGTCTGGACAGGGTGGGGGCTGTCTTGCTTCAAGGCCTACTGGGGCTTGGAAGCCACTTACCGGAGGAGAACTCCTGGGCAAAGGCCAGCGACACCAGCAGCAGGGGGAAGCCCACGGCTACGAACTTGACCATTCGGTCCAGGGGAAGCTCCAGGCGCAGTCCTTTGAGGCGGGGGCCCTTGCGATCGGGCAGCAGGGCATCCGAGAGCATGTACTCTGCAGCCGTGTGTGCGAGCGACATGCTGCTGTCCAGCTTGGGCCCAGGGCTGGCAGAAGGGGGTCCCGGAGAGTGGAGTCCCGGTCGGTGGCAGCTTCAGGGAGCCGGCTTTCAGCAGACGGCGCCTGCAGCCTGGGCCTCACGGGTATCTGTGTGAGGAGTGGGGACTGGTTCTCTAAATAACTGGCCAGGCCCTGAGCCAGGCACCTGGTAATTAGAGGGAGACATCGCCCAGTGTGTCGTTACTGGAGGAGGGTCGGGTGTCGGCTGGGGCTGGTGCCAGGCTGCCCTCTGGACCGACGAAGGCAGACGCAGTCCCGTGGCTTTAAGCTGCCCTCTCATTAATCACGTATTTTTGGTGGGGTGGGGGAGAGGAGGAGGTCTGTCCAGCAGGCCCCCTGTGTAATTGGTGTGGAATCTGGGTGGAGATTGCTTAAATGTGTGGAAGGCCCTCATTTCGTGGTTTGGGGTGGGAATGGGGCCCCCAGGACTCCGTTAGGGTTGCGGCTCCTACATAGTATTTGTCCCAGTGGTGATTTTTGCTTCGGGCCCAGGCTCTTTCCCAGAAACCGATCTGTTTTTGGCATTACGTCCCCTGCCCTGCCTCTGGTCTGTTTCTAAAATGTTTCAACCATGTATTTACAATTTCTTTATGTTTACATTTTTTTTTAAAGCTCCCGTTAGTTCTCTAGAAAGCTGAGGGAAGAGTGGGAGTGCTGACGTGCGGAGAGAACATGACTTGTGGAATCTGGAGGGAAAGTCTTCACTGGACACGCAGCAGCACTGTTCTTTTTTTTTAATTTTTATTGAATGACTGCAGGAATCACTTTTGGCTCAGTATTCTCATCTATCAAAAGGTACTATATTGGTTGCGAAAAATTGTAAAGATTGATGAAGAGTATCGTATGGGAAGATGGATTGTAAACTGTAAAGCGTGGTGCAAATGTCAACGTTTTATTTATTTATTTAAAATTTATTTAGCTGCGCTGGGTCTTCGTTGTTGTGCGTGGGGTTTTCTCTAGTTCTGGCGAGGAGGGGTGACCCTAACTGTGGTGCTTGGGTTTCTCCTTGCAGTGGCTTCTCTTGTTGCGGAGCACAGGGTCTAGGGGCGTGGGCTTCAGTAGTTGCCCTGAAGCATGTGGGATCTTCCTGGACCAGGGATCGAACCCATGTCCCCTGCATGGGCAGGCAGATTCTTAACTACTGGACCACCAGGGAAGTCCAACTCTTATTTTAATTTGGTGGGGGGTTGGATGGGTAGTTGGAAAAGCGAACACTAGGGCCTATGGTAATTGTTGAGGCGGTGTGAGCGCGGGTTGGAAAAGAATTTCCAGACACAGAGCATTTCAGAAGGGAGTGAGGTTATTAAGAACAAAGAGCAGAGATAAAGTGGGCATTGTGAGCACAGTGGGCAGACCTCCTGACAGACTGGGGAAAGCTGACAGTTTTCATGGGTTAATAGCCCATTTTTATAGCTTCAAGACAAAGAAAATTCCTGCTGGAAGGTTGGTGCTAGGTGATCGGTTGGGGCGCCATAGGGTGTTTACTGGAGTGGGCATCTTTGCCTAATTAGGAGTCAGGAAGCTTGTTAGTGATGATCAGGGGGCTTTTGACAAGGTTACAAAGGGGCTCAGTCAGCTTCAGAGGTGACCTTCGTTCTGGGCTCCGGTTCCGTGGCCTTGGTATAAAGCCTCACACCTGTGGCCTTTGGGGCAGGACTCAACAGTAATCTCTCTAGTACTGCCCTTAGACTTGGCAAGAGAGGCCTTGACCTTGGCTTTGAGGCTGGTCCCCTTTGGCTGTGGCCTTCCCACAAGGCGAGGAGTGCGTGGGGCCACGGGGACGTGCCTGTTCAGAGCCCATGCATCTGCTCTAGACCATTCTTCTCACACCTGGGATGCTGTCATTCCCTGCTCCGATGACCCCCGTCTGCCTCCGGGGCTCGTGCAGGCCTTTTCCTCAGGTACCCCATTATGCTGCTGGCGTGCACCCCTTCACTGAGGGCGTGAGGACGGAATTTAGAAGTCCTGGGTGTGTCCACATGTGCAACTGTGAGGCTTCTTGCAATGTGGGACTTAGTTGGGTGGGGGAGATGGGACCTGAGAGATTGCTTATGTAATTTTTTTTTTTTCCTTTGGCTGTGCTGTGAGGCTTGTGGGATTCTAGTTCCCTAAGCAGGGATCGAACCCAGGCCCCCTGCAGTGGAAGCACAGAGTCCTAAGCACTGGACTGCCAGGAAATTCCCAGGGACCTGGGCAGTTTGAGGATTCTCAATATGAATCTGACATTCCTGATCATTATGAAGGGCTGTGTGTGTGTGTGTCAAGGTAGGCAGATAGAGCATATTTTATTTAAGTTCGCTAACTTGATTTGTAACTTCTGATTTTTTAGATACATGGCATGTAGGCTGGCATTACCTCTCTCCATCCCCAGGCTAGAGGCCAACTCTGATTCAGAGCTGCCCTGTGTGTACTAACTACGGATCCCGACCCAGGAGCTAGAGAAAGGGTCCTTTATTTTTGTTCCTCATATCCACACTATGTGTTTTTGCCAAATGTATTTTTGCCAAACCTTATTGATTTGTATGCATGCATTTTCTTTTGCCTTTTAAAAATACTTTACATTTCAAAAATAGATAGCCAATGGGAATTTGTTGTATGACTCAAGAAACTTAAACCAGAGCTCAGTAACAATCTAGAGGGGTGATATGGGGAAGGATGTGGGAGGGGTGTTCAAGTGGGAGGGGACATGGGTAAACCTATGGCTGATTCATGTTGATGTTTGGTAGAAATTGATGCAATACTGTAATGTAATTATCCTTCAATTAACAATAAATAAATTTTAAAATAGTTTACATTTCAATGGCATATAGAATATATATTAATATATACATATCCCATATATTTTCATCTGATCAAGAAATAGAACCTCAGTTAACACCCCAAAAGCCACCTTTGTGCTCCTTTCCAATAACCATCATTTCCCAAGAGGTAACCATTATCCCAATTCTAATAGCATAGATTAATTTTGCCTTCCTTATGTTTTATAGAAATGGAATCATGAGTGTATATGTTTCTGTGTTTTGCCTCTATTGCTTTACATGATATCTAGGAGAATCCATTTTATTGCCCAATTTTATGCTCTGTGTAAGTGGAATCATTTGTATTTGTGTGTGTGTCTGGATTCTCTGCTCAACATATTTCTGAGATTCATCCACAGATTCCCATTCCTCTTTATTGCACAGAAATACAACAACTTGTTGTTCATTCACCAGTCAATGGACATTTGAGTTTCTCATTTCGGGTTCTTATAAAATAATGCTACTGCAAACATTCTAATTCTTGGTGTCTTGTGGGGAATATGTGTACGCATTTCTATTGGTTATATACCGATGAGAACTGGTATATTGGAATTGCTGGGACACAATGCTTTGCATATATTTGTTTTCAAATGATTGTTTTTATTTACATTTTCATCAATAGTTTGATGAAAGTCCAGTCCTATTTGCTACATATCCTTATGTTTTTGCAATCAAAAATGTTTGGCCATTTTGGAAGGTGTGTAATAACACTGAATTGGGGTTTATCTTGTATCTCTCTGATGATGAATGAAGTTGGTCACTTTGACCATTTGGAAATTTTCTTTTCTGAAATGTATGCTTAAGCCTTTTTTTTTTTTCTCTTGGGCTGTATATATTTTTGAATATTTATTTGAGAATTTCTTTTTGCATTCCGTATATGAGACCATCATCAGATGTTTGTTATATTTTTACCTTCTAGGAGTCTCAGTTCCTTGTTGGGTGTTGGCAGGAGGCTTTAGTTCCTCAACAGGTAGACCTCTCCCTACTTCCCGACCGCTCACAGAGAGAGAGCGAAGAGGGAGCCACCGTGCCTTTAATGACCTAACCTCTGAAGTTGGATTTATAGTTCTATTTTTTTTCCTATTCAATAAAAGGAAGTCATGAAATCCAACATGTTAAAGGTGATGAGAATCGGGCTCCACATTTTGAAGGGAGTGTCAAAGGATTTGTGGAATATTTTAGGCCATGATTCCTGAGAAAATTCTTTTTTCATCCAAATTGTCAAATTTTGTCATCCAAATTGTCAAATTTACTTGCATACAATTATGCACAATATTCTCTTGCCATATTGTATTACTATCTTATTTTGGAAAAAAAAATTTTAAAAATACAGCAAAGTTGAAAGAATTTTCCCATGAACATCTGTAATAGTTAATTCTACCAATAACATTTTGTTTGGCTTGCTTTGTTAGTTATCTGCCTAACTATCTACTCCTCTGAAGTGTTAGTCACTCAGTCATGCCTGACTCTTTGTGACCCAATGAACTGTAGTCTGCCAGGCTCCTTTGTCCATGGGAGTCTCTAAGCAAGAATACTGGAGTGGATTGCTGTTTCCTTCTCCAGGGGATCTTCCCAACCCAGGGGTCAAACCTGGCTCTCCTACCTTGCAGGCAGATTCTGTATCATCTGAGCCACCAGGGAAGCCCTTCCACTCCTCTATCCATCCATAAACCATTTAACTTTTTTTGGATTCACTTCAAAGTAAATTGCAAATATTGATATCAGTTCAGTTCAGTTCAGTTCAGTTGCTCAGTCATGTCCGACTCTGCAACCCCATGAATTGCAGCACGCCAGGCCTCCCTGTCCATCACCAACTCCCAAAGTTCACTCAGACTTGCGTCCATCGAGTCAGTGATGCCATCCAGCCATCTCATCCTCGGTCGTCCCCTTCTCCTCCTGCCCCCAATCCCTCCCAGCATCAAAGTCTTCCAATGAGTAAATGCTTCAACATGCACATCACTAACTGTACTTCAATATTTGCTTACAGTTTATTTCTCTTAAGGTAGTAGCTATGTGCAATGAAATGCACAAAAGTGAAGTATGCATACATAGATTCTGACAGATGCAAACACTTGTGTAATCCATACTTCATCGGGACTAGGACATCATCACTCCAGAAAATTCCCTTTTTTCTTTTTTAGAGGCCTTGGTTTTCTGATGAAAATCTCCACACTTTCATCTAACTCATTAATCTTCCATTTTCTTTCAAATTAATTAATTAATTGCCATACCACATGGTTTATGGGATCATAGTTCCCTGACCAGGGATTGAACCTGGGCCCTTGGCAGTGAAGCTGGGGAATTCCCATCTTCTACTTTCTTAATCATGTTAATTAGAGTTATTTTAAAATCCTTATTGCTAACTCCAGGATTGGAGTAACCCATAGATCTGCTCCTATTATCTATTTTTTGCAAAGATTACTGTTTGGAATTTGCACTGTGTGGTGAACACCAGGGCTAAAGGACTGTAAGAACCAGAGATGCTCTGGATAATGCTGTCTTTCACCAAAGATGGTCCCCCTTTCTTCTATTAGGTATACAGGGAGAGGAGCTGACCCCTGAATCCCGTCAGGGTCTGAGTTGAGTTAGGTCTGTGCTGGAGTTTAGTGGGAGTCAGCATACATTTAGTTTTTCCTATTCCTGGAGTCTGATCATTCTAGGATTTTGACTGAGCCTGTGGCTCAGATGGTAAAGAGTTTGCCTGCAATGCAGGAGACCTGGGTTTGATTCCTGGGTTGGGAAGATCCCCTGGAGGAGGGCATGGCAACCCACTCCAGTATTCTTGCCTGGAGAATTCCATGGACAGAGGAGCCTGGTGGGCTACAGTCCAGGGGGTCACAAAGAGTTGGAAACGACTCAGTGACTAAGCACAGCACGCACAGCACAGTTGAGTCTTTGTCTCCTTAAGTTCTGAAAGACTGTGAGAGGGCCTATTTTTCTCTTCAGAGGATTTCAGTTTAGCTCCTTAGCCTCCTGCTGCATTTAGCCTCAGATCTGGCTAGTGCTTTGAATGAGAGACTACCTTGGTGAGTCTGATCAGTGACTTTAATGTGGGACTCTTCTCTTTGCAGTGTATTTGTTTCCTAATTAGCACAAAGTAGAGATTTCATTTTGCATTTTAGAGGCTTTCAGTCTAGTCCACACCTCCCCCGCACTCAGGAAATGTCCTGCAGGGAAGACTGGGCATGCATTTGAAGTTTCTTAAATTTCCGATTGTTCACTCCACCCTTGTAACAACCACTAAAAGCTTTGATGGTTCCTTTTTCCTTGACAGAGGGCCTCTCTTTGGACCAAGACCAATGGGTGAGTTGGCACCCAGAAGCAGAAAATTTTTCCAAGGGAAAACTTGCTGGACATTGTTTTCTTACCCCAAATGGTTCTATCTCCTGTGGAATTTAACTTCATCTTGTCTTCATTCCTTCCACAGGTTCCCCATTTCCACAAAACACACTTTTTGTAATCAACACAGCCTTTTGTATTTGTTGCTGCAGAAGTATTTGCCTGCTATGACATACTGTACTTCAAAGTCTGTCCATGATAATTTTAATACACTAAAGTGATTTTATGTTTTATATTTTACTGTTTCTTACTTTTTAAAACTCAGCTCTGTACCTCTCAAGTCCATCCATGGTGCTACATACACAGATATAATGAATTGTTTCTAGTGCTGCAAAATATTTCATTTTATCTACTTGACTGCCTGTTGATGAGCATTTTTCTCGCCTGTATTCCTTGTACCACACATCATGCACATTTTCCCTTATGATTCCACAAAAGAATTCAATTGGGATAGACATCAAGGACTAGAATTTCTAGCTTGTAGGGCAGCATATACTTAGCTCGATTTGCTCCTATTCTAGCAGAAAGTGAAAACTGCTCAGTTGTGTCCAACTCTTTGTCAACCCATGGACGACTATATATAGTCCATGGAATTCTCTAGGCCAGAATACTGGAGTGGGTAGCCTTTCCCTTCTCCAGGGGATCTTCCCAACCCAGGGATGGATCCCAGGTCTCCTGCATTGCAGGCAGATTCTTTACCAGCTGAGCCACAGGGGAAGCCCAAGAATACTGGAGTGGGTAGCCTATCCCTTCTCCAGGGGATCTTTCCAATCCAGGAATCGAACTGGGGTCTCCTGCATTGCAGGCAGATTCTTAACCAACTGAGCTATCAGGGAAGCCCCAGCTCCATTTGGGTGGTATCATATTGCTCCTAGAATGGCTGTGGTGTGCAAAGTTTCTTATATTCCCACATTTTCACCAAGAGTTGTTCTTGTTGTTCAGTCACTCTCATGTCTGACTCTTTGTGACCCCATGGACTACAGCACGCCAGGCTTCCCTGTCCTTCACCATCTCCCAGAGCTTGCTCAAACTCATGTCCATCCAACCATCTAGTCCTCTATCATCCCCATCTCCTCCTGCCTTCAATCTTTCCCAGCATCAGGGTCTTTTCCAAAGAGTCAGTTCTTTATATCAGGTGGCCAAAGTATTGGAACTTCAGCTTCAGCATCAGTCCTTCCAATGAATATTCAGGACTGATTTCCTTTAGGATGGACTGGTTGGATCTCCTTGCAGTCCAGGGGACTCTCAAGAATCTTCTCCAACATCACAGTTAAAAAGCATCAATTCTTGGGTGCTCAGCCTTCTCATTTCCATACATGACTACTGGGAAAACCATAACTTTGTTAGCACCATCTAACTTGATATTTTTGTCAGTCTGTTGGATGTATTCAAAGTGTGATCTAAGAATCCCTGAGAGTCCTTGAAGCCCTTTTAGGGAGTCTACAAGGTCAAAACTCTTTTCATACCAATATTGGCTTTATCTGATCTTTAACTCTCATTCTTGCATGAATGTAAACTTTTCTGGAGGCTGCAAGATATGTGATATTCAATGGGTTGAATGCAGAGGCAAATAAGAGATTCCAACTATTTTTAAATTAACATTAAGCTAGATATTAGAGACATGTAAAACTACACAGTAGTATCACTCTTATTACTAAATTTTTGTTTTATTTTGGAATATATAGTTACTTTTCACAAAAATATTTATGTTAACTTGTAATAGATTTGTTATTCTTACTTTAAAATAAATAAATATTTTCAGCTTTAATTTCTAATGTGGTAAATATAAGTTGATGTCTCTCTCATATATAAAAGCTCTTTGTTCCTTGATGTTGTTTATGACTGGTGCGGGATCCTGAGATTAAATGTTTGAGAGCTGTTGGTATAAACATGGTATAAAGCAGGACCTGATAAGAATATGATGATATACTGGTCATGGGTCAGCATCAGGTGGTCTAAGTATTGGGGCTATTTTAAGGGTAAGACCCTTAAAGTACTGATGAGCTTTGTGTCAGAGAAGAAGATCCTCTCCTTTGAGGATGGCTTGTCATAGCTCTACTTCTTGCTTATATTGTTCATGGCTAAGTGTTACATTTAAGGGTTACATTTCAAATCCTGAAAGATGATGCTATGAAAGTGCTGCACTCAATATGCCAGCAAATTTGGAAAACTCAGCAGTGGCCACAGGACCGGAAAAGGTCAGTTTTCATTCCAATCCCAAAGAAAGGCAATGCCAAAGAATGCTCAGACTACTGCACAATTGCACTCATCTCACATGCTAGTAAAGTAATGCTCAAAATTCTCCAAGCCAGGCTTCAGTAATACGTGAACCATGAAATTCCAGATGTTTAAGCTAGTTTTAGAAAAGGCAGAGGAACCAGAGATCAAATTGCCAACATCTGCTGGATCATGGAAAAAGCAAGAGAGTTCCAGAAAAACATCTATTTCTGCTTTATTGACTATGCCAAAGCTTTTGACTATGTGGGTCACAATAAAATGTGGAAAATTCTGAAAGAGATGGGA
>SJYT01008629.1:59915-77953 GCA_006410635.1 Cephalophus harveyi | reverse complement strand
AATCACTGCAGATGGTGATTGCAGCCATGAAATTAAAAGACGCTTACTCCTTGGAAGAAAAGTTATGACCAACCTAGACAGCATATTCAAAAGCAGAGACATTACTTTGCCAACAAAGGTCCATCTAGTCAAGGCTATGGTTTTTCCTGTGGTCAGGTATGGATGTGAGAGTTGGACTGTGAAGAAGGCTGAGCACCGAAGAATTGATGCTTTTGAACTGTGGTGTTGGAGAAGACTCTTGAGAGTCCCTTGGACTGCAAGGAGATCCAACCAGTCCATTCTAGAGGAGATCAGCCCTGAGTGTTCTTTGGAAGGACTGATGCTAAAGCTGAAACTCCAGTACTTTGGCCACCTCATGCAAAGAGTTGACTCACTGGAAAAGACTCTGATGCTGGGAGGAATTGGGGGCAGGAGGAGAAGGGGACAACAGAGGATGAGATGGCTGGATGGCATCACTGACTCGATGGACATGAGTATGGGTAAACTCCGGGAGTTGGTGATGGACAGGGAGGCCTGGCGTGCTGCAATTCATGGGGTCTCAAAGAGTCGGACACGACTGAGTGACTGAACTGAACTGAACTGAATTTTGTATCTATTTGTGATGATGGATGTCCTCTAAACTTACTGTGGTTTCATCTCATTATGTAAGTAATTCAAATCTTTATGCCATACATCTTAAACTGATACAGTGCCATATGTCAATTATATCTCAAAAAAAAGAAAAAATATTTTGAACATGACTTGTTATTAAAAAATGAAAATTAAACCATTAAAAATATGCCATTATTTTAACCTATCAAAATCTGGCAAAAATCAAAATGCCGCTACTGATATGGGAAAAACATCTATCCTTGTATGCTATCAGTAGCATGTAAATTGTTAAAACTCCAACACAATCTCCCCATAATTCCCATGTACATAATCTTGGTTCAGCGATTGCCTGTCTAGAAACAGATTCAAGAATTTACCCCAGTAGTACATTCATAGCTGTACTCAGAAATACATGTACAAGTATGTCCACTGAAGCATTCCTTCTAATAGCAAAATCTGGGGATAATCCAAATGCCTCTCACTATGGAAATGGCTTGAAAAATAAAGGTATACAAGTAAAAAGTCAGTAGCCTTTCAATAGAATAAGGTATTTCCTGGTGTGCTGATCTAGAGCCATCTTTATGATATACTGAATTTAAAAGGAAAAAAAGCAAGGTCCAAAACAGTGTGCACTGCACATGCCATCTGTTCGTGAAATGACTCTATCAAGACAGCACATCTCTGGAAGGTGTAGCAATCAACTAGCAACAAAAATGAGGGAATCTGGGAGAGAGAGCTTGAATCTGGAAGTCAGGTATGAAGGAAAGACTTATTTTTCACTGTATATGTTTCTATGAAGTGTGAATTTTTTACCATGTGCTCATATAATTTTAAAAAACTGAACATTTCAAGAAAATGTATAACAAAAGGTGTCTCCCTGAACAATCCAAAAAGAAATTAAGAAAACAATTCCATTTATAATAACCTCAAAAAATAAGAAGAAAACACTTAAGAATTATCTAGAGTGAAGTAAGCCAGAAAGAAAAACACCAATACAGTATACTAGCGCATATATATGGAATTTGGAAAGATGGTAACAATAACCCTGTATGCGAGACAGCAAAAGAGACACAGATGTATAGAACAGTCTTTTGGACTCTGTGGGAGAGGGAGAGGGTGGGATGATTTGGGAGAATGGCATTGAAACATGTATAATATCATATATGAAGTGAATCACCGGTCCAGGTTCGATGTATGATACAGGATGCTTGCGGCTGCTGCACTGGGATGATCCAGAGGGATGGTACAGGGAGGGAGGAGAGAGGGGGGGTTCAGGATGGGGAACATGTGCACACCCGTGGCGGATTCATGTTGATGTGTGGCAAAACCAATACAATATTGTAAAGTAATTAGCCGCCAATTAAAAAAATAAATCTATGTTAAAAAAAGAATAAACTTAACAGAAGAGGCAAAAGACATACTGAAAACAGCAGAATGTTGCTGAAAGAAATGAAAGAAGACACAATTAAATGGGAAAACAGAAGTGATTAAAATGGTAAATTTTATGTCTGCATTTTTTTACCACAATAAAAAAATTTTTTCAAGTAAATCTCTAGATCCAAGTAAGGCCTTCAGTTAGTATGTCCAAGTGAGATACCATTTTGTTGTCTTCACCGTCATCATTTTTTGAGCTCTATGTATGTGTTGCTCAGGGGCCGAGTCATGTCCAGCTCTTTGCAACCCCATGGACTGCAGCACGCCAGGCTCCTCTGTCCTCCACTGTCTCCCAGAGTTTGCTCAATTTCATGTCCATTGCGTCAGTGATGCTACTTAACCATCTCATCACATTGCCTTATTTAATCCTCAAAATGGTCCCATGAGGTTATTACATTATTTTCCACAGGAAATTGAAACTCAAAAGAATTAAGTAACCTGACCAAGATGAATACTTTGAGAGCTAAGACCTTGAATTTGAGGCATTCAACCAACCACTCCTCCTGTCTGACCACTCCTCTTTTTTCTGCCTCCCCGGAATTGGGATGCAGAGATGGAGAGTGAGGGAGGGAAAGACAGACAGGAAATATCCAGTCATTTTTGGTTTTCAGAGACTTTCACTTCCAATGGCCCCATGGTACCTTAACCCTGCCCATCAGGGTTTCAGGTGAATTAAATCAGACACATGTGGCAGCCCAAGAGACTAGCTGAAGGTCTTATTGTATTAGTCATTTCTCCTGTCATCTTGAATTAGTGTCATATTAGCTTAATGCAATACTAACATGATACAGAAATGTTAGCATATTACAGACTACTCAGTGTGTCAAGTAAGAACTTTATCATATTACTCTGCCACTGATATGTCGAAGAAGTGGAGGGGGATGTGGGCATACCCATAAAACAGAGCCAGTTACTGTCAAATCCAAGCAACCCCTCTACCCAAATGAACCTTGAATTGGAGAAAGGAGTGAGGAATTATGTTAAGGTATCTGATTCCAAAACACATCATTACATAAGTATTATGAGAAAAACTAACATAGGTGCCTTCCAATAAGGTAAGAAAGAGGATGCATGCATTCCAAGTCATTTCAGTCATGTCCGACTCTTTGCAACTTCATGGACTGTAGCCCACCAGGCTCCTCTGTCCATGAGATTCTCCAGGCAAGAATACTGGAGTGGGTTGCCATGTCCTCCTCCAGGGAATTTTTCCGACCCAGGGATGAAACTGTGTCTCCTATGTCTCCCACATTGGCGGGATTCTTTACCACTAGCGACACCTGGGACTCCAACAAGGAGGCTGAATCCCTGATAAACTGTTCTTTTCAACCTGGTGCCCTTTCCCCCTAATCATTGACAGACAGCAGACTTAAGGGAAGTGGGAAGGGAATCTCTACTGAGAGCCCAAACAATTGTATCTTCAGTTCTGATATGAAGTCTACACCTCTGCTTGGTGGATAACACCTTGTTGCTGCGTAAATGGCCCGGGTTCTTATCTTGGGATAAATAGACCCTTAGGGAGTCCACCATTGATTTCCAGAGGGTGATTAAATTCCCCAAATTGAACATAAAATTGTGTGTGTGCAAATGGCTCTTTTTTCCCCCTTGGGAAAGGCCTGCAGACTCTCTCTCTCTCTTTTTTTTTTTTTGGCTGCATGGAGTCTTCGTTGTGGCACGCAGAATCTTCATTATGTCATGCAGGATCTTCGAAGTTGTGCACCGACTCTTCAGTTGCGGCTCAAGGGTTCAGTTGCGGAGCACAGGCTTAGTTGCCCTCCAGGCATGTGGGATCTTAATTCTCTGACCACGGACTGTAACCCGCCAGGCTCCTCTGAACACAGTAATTCCCCTTCTCCAGGGGATCTTCCCAGCCCAGGGACTGAACCCACGTCTCCTGCATTGGAAGGATTCTTAACAACTGGGCTACCAGGGAAATCCTTCAACTGTATTTCTATGAGGACCCTCTTGTTTTTCTCATGGTAACATGACTTCGGGTTCCTCTACTTGTGAAGATATAGAGACATCATTAACTACTTCCTCGTGGAATAATCTAATGTAGGATCCCAGAAAAGAAAACCTCAACTTTGGCCAAGAGAGACCAAGTTCATTTCTTAATTTCTCAAAGTGAGTCCAGGGTTCCATGACCAAACCAGAAGGAAGGTGTTGAACTCAAGGCATGCTAAGTTGCTTCAGTTGTGTCTGATTCTTTGCGACCCTATGGACTGTAGCCTGCCAGGCTCCTCTATCCATGGGATTTCCCAGGCAAGAATACTGGAGAGGGTTGCCATTTCCTTCTCCAAAAGCTTGAAATTTCTTTAGTGACCTTATTTTGTTTCTCTTCTTGGCTTTGGAGGAGTGGGTTGCCATGTCCTCCTCCAGGGAATCTTCCTGACCTAGGAATTAAATCCACATCTCTTATGTCTCCTGCATTGGCAAGCTGGTTCTTTACCACTAGTGCCTCCTGGGAAGCCATGAACTCAAGGCAGTCCTACTATAAATGTCCAATTCCCCTTAATTAAAAATCAATTAGCAAATTTCCTGATAAGCCAATGGTATTTACAAATATAAACTAATAGCTATTTATTAGAATGTTTATTTGAAGGCCTTAAAATGAGTTTTTCCTTGTAGTGTGATAATTGTTCAGATGGCTTCCTGCTGATTTAATTACTTCAATTAACTAGGATTCTCAGAGACAAGTTTCCCTTGGCTTTGGATTTTCTAGCCCCAGTTATTATCACTGGGGTTTCATTTTCGGTAGCTTAAGGGCCAAGATTGTATCTGTGCCGCCCAGTGCCAAATACCAATGTTGAAAGATGTGAAGTCAGTACAAAGAGGTAAGAAGAAAAGTTAAGCCTGAGCATGTGTTTCCCAGGTGCTCCTTCACAGACCAAGAGGATGCCACTAGTCACACATCACTAGGCGGAGTCTCTTTGGGTTCAGAAGCTGGGGGGGGTAGTTGTGTCTAACCATCCCTGTTTTCACTTCTTGCCTTCATGTTGGCAGTGACATGTTTTAAACCATTAAATGAAGCCTGGAAGAGATATATGGTTCAGTGAAAGAGTGCCAGGCTTAGCAAATGATGGCCTGAGTGTGCTTATTTTAAAATATGTCCACAAGAGGACAGACTGGTGTTGCCAAGAGGGAGGGGGTTGGGGGAATGGGAGGTTGGGGTTAGCAGATGTAGGCTTTTATACGTGGAATGGATAAGCGGCAAGATTCTACTGTATGGCACAGAAAACCGTGTTCAATATCCTGTGCTAAACCATAATGGAGGGACTTCCCTGGTGACCCCAGTGGCTAAGACTCCATGCTCCCAGGGCAAGGCGCCTGGCTTGGATCCCTGGTCAGGGAACTAGATCCCACATGCGGCAACTAATGCTCCCGTATGCCACAATGAAGACTTCTCATGATGCAACTAAGACCCTGTCGGAGAAGACTCTTGAGAGTCCCTTGGACTGCAAGAAGATCCAACCAGTCCATCTTAAAGGAAATCAGTCCTGAATATTCACTGGAAGGACTGATGCTGAAGCTGAAATTCCAATACTTTGGCCACCTGATGCGAAGAACTGACTTATTGGAAAAGACCCTGATGCTGGGAAGGATTGAAGGCAGGAGGAGAAGGGGACGACAGAGGATGAGATGGTTGGATAGCATCACCGACTCAATGGACATGGGTTTGGGTGGACTCCGGGAGTTGGTGATGGGCAGGGAGGCCTGGTGTGCTGCGGTTCATGGGGTCGCAAAGAGTCGGACACGACCAAGTGACTGGACTGAACTGAGCTGAACTGTACATCACTGAATCGCTTTGCTGTGCAGCAGTAATCAACATTGTAAATCAACTATGTGTGCATGTGCACACACTCAGGCATGTCCGATTCTTTTCAACCCCGTGGATGGTAGCCCACCGGGCTCCTCTGTTCATGGAATTTTCCAGGCAAGAATACTGGTGCAAGTTGTCGTTTCCTTCTCCAGGGGACCTTCCCAACCCAGAGACTGAACCCACGCCTCTTCTGCCTCCTGCATTGGCAGGCAGATTCGTTCTTGACTAAGCCAAAAATCAACTATACTTAAATTTAAAAAATGAAAAAATAAAACTAAAAAATTAAAATATGTCTACCTGTTCTTCAACATACCCCCTTCCAAAGGTGGCCTCTAATTACCCTCTCTTTGAGTGTAGGCTGAACTCAGTAACTGTCTTCCAACAAACAGAATATTGCGAAAGTGTCAATGAGGGGGTGAGATTGGAAAAGTCCTCCCAGCTTTCCCCCAATCTCTTAGATTGCTTGTCCCCAGGGAAGTTGCTTCAATGTCTTGAGCATCTCACGGAGAGGTCCATATGGCAAGGAACAGAGGTCCCCTGCCACATGGGTGAGTCACCTTAAAAACTCATCCTCCAGCCCCAGTCAAGCCTTCAGATGACTGAACCCAGCCAACAGCTCAGCTGCAATCCCAAGAGAAATGCTGAGCCAGAGCCCCGTTTTGTTCATCAGCAAATATTCACTAAGGCGTGTGTTCGGCAGTGCTCTAGATCCTAGGAACACAGCAGGGACAAGTCAGAGAGAGTACCTACTTTCACCACAATAACATCCTAGTAGACTCAACTAATGGATGGATAAAAACAAATGGGACCCCTCCAGAGGGTGATAAGCACTGTTAAAAAAATTTTTTAACAGGATAACAGGATAGATGATGCCTAGTAGGACGGGTCTACATGGTAAGACCAGCAGTAGCTTCTCTGAGAAGTGGTATCTGAA
Source organism: Cephalophus harveyi (assembly GCA_006410635.1). Classification (NCBI taxonomy): domain Eukaryota; kingdom Metazoa; phylum Chordata; class Mammalia; order Artiodactyla; family Bovidae; genus Cephalophus; species Cephalophus harveyi. The sequence goes on along the minus strand of SJYT01008629.1, from coordinate 71,177 downwards.
CTGAGATTTGAAAAGGTAAAAGACCCAGAAGAGTGTTCTGGGTAGGAACTTCCCTGGTGGTCCAGTGGTTAAGACTCCAAGTTTCCACTGCAGAGGGCCTGGGTCTGGAGAAGACTCTTGAGAGTCCCTTGGACTGCAAGAAGATCCAACCAGTCCATCTTAAAGGAAATCAGTCCTGAATATTCACTGGAAGGACTGATGCTGAAGCTGAAATTCCAATACTTTGGCCACCTGATGCGAAGAACTGACTTATTGGAAAAGACCCTGATGCTGGGAAGGATTGAAGGCAGGAGGAGAAGGGGACGACAGAGGATGAGATGGTTGGATAGCATCACCGACTCAATGGACATGGGTTTGGGTGGACTCCGGGAGTTGGTGATGGGCAGGGAGGCCTGGTGTGCTGCGGTTCATGGGGTCGCAAAGAGTCGGACACGACCAAGTGACTGGACTGAACTGAGCTGAACTGTACATCACTGAATCGCTTTGCTGTGCAGCAGTAATCAACATTGTAAATCAACTATGTGTGCATGTGCACACACTCAGGCATGTCCGATTCTTTTCAACCCCGTGGACGGTAGCCCACCGGGCTCCTCTGTTCATGGAATTTTCCAGGCAAGAATACTGGTGCAAGTTGTCGTTTCCTTCTCCAGGGGACCTTCCCAACCCAGAGACTGAACCCACGCCTCTTCTGCCTCCTGCATTGGCAGGCAGATTCGTTCTTGACTAAGCCAAAAATCAACTATACTTAAATTTAAAAAATGAAAAAATAAAACTAAAAAATTAAAATATGTCTACCTGTTCTTCAACATACCCCCTTCCAAAGGTGGCCTCTAATTACCCTCTCTTTGAGTGTAGGCTGAACTCAGTAACTGTCTTCCAACAAACAGAATATTGCGAAAGTGTCAATGAGGGGGTGAGATTAAAAAAGTCCTCCCAGCTTTCCCCCAATCTCTTAGATTGCTTGTCCCCAGGGAAGTTGCTTCAATGTCTTGAGCATCTCACGGAGAGGTCCATATGGCAAGGAACAGAGGTCCCCTGCCACATGGGTGAGTCACCTTAAAAACTCATCCTCCAGCCCCAGTCAAGCCTTCAGATGACTGAACCCAGCCAACAGCTCAGCTGCAATCCCAAGAGAAATGCTGAGCCAGAGCCCCGTTTTGTTCATCAGCAAATATTCACTAAGGCGTGTGTTCGGCAGTGCTCTAGATCCTAGGAACACAGCAGGGACAAGTCAGAGAGAGTACCTACTTTCACCACAATAACATCCTAGTAGACTCAACTAATGGATGGATAAAAACAAATGGGACCCCTCCAGAGGGTGATAAGCACTGTTAAAAAAATTTTTTAACAGGATAACAGGATAGATGATGCCTAGTAGGACAGGTCTACATGGTAAGACCAGCAGTAGCTTCTCTGAGAAGTGGTATCTGAACTGAGATTTGAAAAGGTAAAAGACCCAGAAGAGTGTTCTGGGTAGGAACTTCCCTGGTGGTCCAGTGGTTAAGACTCCAAGTTTCCACTGCAGAGGGCCTGGGTCGGGGATGTTCCACGTGTGTGTGGTATGGCCAAAAATGATCATCAAAAATCTGTTTTTTTGTTTGTTTGTTTTTTAAAAAAAGAGTCTTCTGGATAGCGAGAACAGCAAGGGGGAAATTTCTGAGGCTGGAAACAGCTTGGTAGTTCAAGAATTAAAATTTAAGTGCACTGGAATGAGCATAGAGACAATGCATGTGAAAAATCACAAAAAGTGTCAGAAGAGACCACAACATAAAAGGTCTTATAAGTCAAAGGAAGGAGTGGCTTTAATTGCAACAGAAGGAGGAAGTCAATAGACAGATCTACGCTGGGAAATGACACTTCCATATAAAGATCCACTGTGTATCTTTTAAAGCTGATTATGGCTGCTGTGAGGTAGAATGCCATAGACGGGGCAAAGGGGACCTTGTGATCCCTTAGCCTCAGGGGTTCACTCGGGAGGTCAGAGGTCAAAGGTCATGACTAGCCTGGGTGGAAGCAGGAAAGATGAAGGAAAGAAATACATTTGAGTTGATTTTTAGTGCAGAATAGATATGAATGCTGAGAATTTGGACTTTGGGGGGAATCAAAGATGGCTCTGATTTGGAGCTTGAGCAACAGGGAAGAGAGTGGAGCTGGTGCCTGAGATATTGAAGACTCAGGTAGAAGCAGGTCTGAGTCCTACCTGTGTGACTCAGATCTCAGCTGGTTACAGCTTCTGTGGCCAATGAGGCCAGGCTTATGGATTAAACTTTCCAACAGATCCAGAAATGTTGCTCGGTTATATAATGCATCATAATTTGTTTAAAGTGCATTAACATAGATTATATGTTGAGAGGGCGTGGAGAGAACCCTATACTGTTGGTGAGAATGTAAATTGGTGCAGCCACCATGGAGAACAGCATGGAGGTTCCTTAAATAAACCAATAACTAGAGCTACTATATGACCCTACAAGGCGTGGTAAAGAACCCTCTTGCCAGTGCAGGAGACATGAGAGACACAGGTTCAATCCCCTGGAGGAGGGCACAGCAACCCACTCCAGTATTCTTGCGTGGAGCATCCCATGGACAGAGGATCTTGGCAGGCTACAGTCCATAGAGTTGCAAAGAGTTGGATACAACTGGAGCAACTCAGCATGGCACAGCATAGCACGTGACTGTACACTCCCACTCCTGGACATATATCTGGAGAAAAACATGGCCTGAAAAGATACATGCACCCCGATGTTCATTTCAGAACTGTTTACAATTGCCAAGACGTGGAAGCAGCCTAAATATCCATCAACAGAGGAATGGATAAAGAAGATGCAGTACACACATACAATGGAATATTACTCAGCATGAAAAGGAACGAAGTAACGCCATTTGCCGTAACATGGATGGACTTAGAGATTATCATGCTGAGTGAAGTTAAGTCATACAGTGAAAGAAAAATACAGTATGACATACCTTATATGCAGAATCAAAAAAGAAATGATACAAATCAACTTATTTACAAAGCAGAAACAGACTCACAGAACTAGAGAATGAACTTACAGTTGCCAGGGGGGAGAATGAGGGGAAGAGTTAGGGAGTTTGGGATCCACATGTGCACACTGCTATATTTTAAATGGATAACCAACGGGACCTACTGCATACCATAGGGAGTTCTGTTCCAGGTTATGTGGTAGTCTGGATGGGAGGAGAGTTTGGGGGAGAATGGATACATGTATAAACCTGGCCAAGTTCCTTTGATGTCCACCTGAAACTATCTAAACATTGTTAAACATTTGTACTCAAGTACAAAATTAAAAGTTTTTAAAAAAACATAGGTTACATATTTGAAATTCACAATTCTATGAGGTCATCAAGATGAATGCTTATATCCCCATTCTCCAGCTGAGGTAAACCGTTGTTCAGAGAAGTTACCTGGCTTTCATAACATTTGCCAGCTAGAAAGAAACCATATAGGGCTTCTTAAAGGGGGAGCAGATGGCATTTTGGACAAGACAATTCTATGTGCTGAATTATTTCCTGCATATTCGCTACCCTTACATCCTGCCCACTAAATGCCAGAGGGGACCCCTCTCACCCATCCACCCACCCAATCATTGTGATGGCCAGATGCATTTCCAAACTCTCCTTAGGGGGTCGCATACTCATACCATAATTATCATTAACTGCAAACTTTTTCCCGTTGTGCACACACACACACCCCCCTTCAAAATCAAAAAGTAATCTTACCCCACTTCCCCCTCCCTGAATTAACTGGTTCATGAAGCCCTTTCTCTCTGCCAGGCACTTGGTGGGTGCTGAGGATATAGAGATGGATCAAATTTATGTCTAATTTACATGACTTCTCAGTCAGGTAAGGAACTCACAATTTCTGAAATATCTAAAGGAACATTTCAGGAGGGTTTTCCAGGCCTGATCTCTGTGCACAGTCTCCACTATGTAACATGAATTCTTTCCTGCCGGTGATAAACAAATATCAGGAGTCTGAATATACAAACACATCACACAGCAGACGATTCTGGAACCTCAGGCAAAATATGATAATATTTTCATGGGCTGCCCAAATTCCAAGCATTAGATTTGATGAACAGCTTTATTGAATTTTGTGGATAAATATTTAAAGCCTTCAAGGGCTTGTGTAAATCACACCTAGGCAGACGCACTTGCTCACAGCGCCATCTGCTGGTACCTACTGGTGTTGTGCAGAGAAATGAACGAGCAGGACTCTAATAGAGACCCAGGCCATTCGCACTGGCCCCGGAACCCAGACTCTGAAGAGACCAAATCCAAGGAACCAATCCTCAGAAGCCTCGAGGTGTCCAAGAGCAAAAGTTTTCAAAATCAACATAAGATGAGGGAAGCAGAGGAAGGTGGGTATGAAGATGAAAGAATTTCTTGCTTTCAGAAGAATTTTGGAAACATAGTGCCCTCCAGAGGTCATACAGCCCTTCCCCTGATCCAGGCAGAAATGCACCTGAAACTGTCAAAGAGTTCACAGTCCTCCCAGAACAGGCTCCCAGGTCCTCTGCTTTATTGCTTCCCTGACACCTATCCTCTAGGCGGATGCTACACAGCTCCTAAAAAAAAAGTCATGCCCTGGAAGCATGTGCAGGAAATGTTCACACATTCAGAGTGTGTGGGGGGAAATGACAAAATAGAAGGCATGCTCCCGAACACACGTGCCCACACGTGTGTGCAAAATATACACCGAAGTGTCAGCAATGTTTCTCTCTAATGGTGAACATAAGGATGATTTTTAAAACTGTCTTCCTTGACACAGACATAAAGAACAGACTTTAGGACACAGTGGGAGAAGGAAAGGGTGGGATGATTTGAGAGAATAATGCTGAAACATATACATTACCATCTGTAAGATAGTGGGAGTTTGATGTATGACACAAGGAACCCAGAGCTGGTACTCTGTGACAACCTGGAGGGATAAGGTGGGGAGGGAGGTGGGAGGGGGGTTCTGGAGGGAGGGGACACACGTATGTCTATGGCTAATTCATGTCAATGTATGGCAGAGGCCATTGCAATATTGCAATTATCCTCCAATTAAAACAAATTAATTTTTTAAAATTGTCTTCCTTGTGATTTTCTGTATTTTCCACATTTTCTCCTTTAAAAAAAAAAAAGTATCACTTTTTTTAAGAAGAAAAAGAAATCTTAAGGAAAAATATTACTGCCCTAAAAATAAATTATTCCTTTCCTCCCTCCAGCTGTCTTGCAAGTTCATTTCCTCTGGTTTTACCCACAGGGTAAGTAGGTTAAGGTAATTATTATTAATAGTGATTATGATAACAACTCACAGTTGAGCATCTACTACGGAAGTCTGTGCATGTAAAGCACCCAGCCCAGTGTCTGGCCCATGGTAAAAGCTGAATTAACGTGAGCTATAATTATTACTGTCATTAGCCTTCTCTAATACCTACAGAACACTGACCTCCAAAAGCTCACTGTTTAAATGGAGCGATAAAAACAATACATAGAGAATTTCTAATAATAAAGGAAAGAAAGAGATAGGAAAATCAAATAAGAAGTGATGCCCCTCAAAGTTTCCATTCTAGGAAGGTTCTTCTGGTTGTAAGAGAGTCATTCAATGTAACGCAGTTGAAGAATATTCTCAGGAATCTCTTGGAACTCAAAGGTAAGAACCAAAGTGCTGCTCAGCCCCACAGAAATTGGAAATGGAAAGCCAGGAAGAACCAAGGTTCCCTCCCTCTTCCCATCTCAACCTCTTTCCTTTCTATAGCCCACTGTCTTATTAAACTGCATCCTCTTGTACAGAGTTTGTAATATCCATTCCCCAACTGCCCTTATCACGCCTTTATACCCATTGTGCAACCAAGGGAGCTAAACCACTCAGGTTCTGTCCATTCTATAGTGGAGAATTTGATTGACCTGGCTTTTTGTGTTTCCACCCAAATCACTTATCACTGGCTGACTAATGAATAAGTTAGCCTTAGATCAGGGTCTTACCTTGAGTGTAATTGACTTGGTGAGAGGGATTGGTACATGTATGAAACACGACACTTCCAGCCTCAACTGGGGTTATAGGTGAGAGTACTCGGAAGAGGCCATGATTGACATTTCTTTGTTTTACCAGATTTCTTTCCTATCTGTCCTCATGGATCGATTCTTCTGTGAGTGTTGATGCTCAAATGGTAATGAAGGAGAAGTCTTTGTCACAGGTTGGGCTTCCCCAGGAAGCAGATGCTGAGATAGAGATTAGGGTACAGGAGGCTGATTTGCAAATACTCGAGATCAACATCAGAGAAGTGAAAGGCAAGAAGTAGGCCTGATAGAGGGAGGGGTCAAACTGTGATGAGACCTCGAAAGACAGTTGGGGGACACTGTGGGGAGTCCTAAAGATGGGTGAACCCCACAAAGCTGTCCTTAGTTGGGGCAAGAGAGAGATTTTTATCCCCATCTCTGAACAGTCACATCCTCAGACAAGTTACCCCTAGAAATTCTACTCACATGACAACGTGGATCGTCATAGAATCTGGTCTCTCTGTCTGGAGTTTATTTGCACTATCAGGGTCTCCAGCATACTAGCCTCTTCCTGCTTGTCTAGTCTGATTAGCATGATGTTATCAATATAGTAGGCCAATGTGATGTTCTGTGGGATGTCCAAACAGCCCAGATCTATTCAGAGAACTTTATGATAGAAGGTAGAGAATTTACATAGTCCTGGAGCAAAACTGTAAATGTGTACTACTGAGCTTTCCCTGTGAATGCAGCCAGTTTCTGGCCCTCTTTTCTCGCAGGGAAGGAGAAGGACACATTTCCCAGATCCATGGCTATATACTGTGTCTGTGTATATGAACCACGTCTCTTATTTTCTGTATTCTGATGTTTGGTCATTGAGGGCTCGCTGACTCTGGAGGGACTGTCCCTCCCAGGGTTAGTCAATTCTTAGAGATAGTGAACAACTTGCCCACTAGCATGCTTTTCCAATGCTAGCCAGCCGATCCAGTGCCAATACCATCAGCCTTCTCCTTTGTTGGGCTCTCATACTAATAGCACCCTGTGCCCCAGAGCCCGCCAGGCCTAACCTGCCCACTCTGCCTCACTCATTCCTTCCCAAGGAAACCATGATGGCTAGATCTTGCCCATATTTCCCTCAATTCCCTGTACCCTGTTGCTAGGACTGTAAATTGGTGTAGCCACTATGGAAAACAGTATGGGAATTCCTCAGCAAACTAAAAATAGAGCTACCATGTGACTCACTCCTAGATAGATATCCAAAAAAACAAACCCTGATTCGAAAAGATACATGTACCCTAAAGTTCACAGCAGCCTTGCTTACAATTGCCAAAGTCTGAAAGCAATCTAAGTGGCTATCAACAGATGAATGGATTAAAAAGATGAATGTATGGATGTATATACAATGGAATAATGGAAGTGAAGTGCTGGTTGCTCAGTCGTGTCTGACTCTGCAATCGCATGGACTGTAGTCCGCCGGGCTTCTCTGTGTATGGAATTCTCCAGGCAAGAATACTGGAATGGGTGCCCATTTGCTTCTCCAGGGGTTCTTTCCAACTGAGGGATTGAACCCAGGTCTCCTGCATTGCAGATGAACTGTTTACCATCTGGGCCACCAGGGAAGCCCGGTAGAATACTATTCAACCATAAAAAATGAATGAAATTCTGCTATTGACATCAACATGAATGGACCTATAGAGTATTATGCTTAGTGAAATAAGTAAGACAAATACTCTATGTCATCACTTGTATTTGGAATCTAAAAACAAAACAATGTATATACCAAAACAGAAGCAGACTCACAGATATAGAGAACAAGCTATTGGTTAAGCAGTGGTGGGAGAGAAGAGAGGGGCAAGAAAACAAGAGGGGATTAAGGGATATAAATTACTATGTGTAAAATAAACAAGCAACAAGGATATATTGTACAGCACAGTGAAATATATAGCTGCTATTTTATGATAACTTAAATGGAGTATAATTTATAAAAATCTTAATGACAATGTTGTACACCTGAAACTAATAAAATATTGTAAATCAAGTCTACTTCAAGAGAAAAAAAACAAAGAGAAGGAAGGAAGAAAGAAAGCAGGAAAGCCAGGAACATGATGACTGACTGAGTCCACAGACCTTGGGGGCTGTGAGGTGGATCATCACCAAGACTTCAGACGAGGTCTCCTATGCCCCCAGGCTAACGGGACGGGCGGGAGAGCATGACGGCACTTCGGCCTCTAGGTGTCACTGTAAGTTGGAAGCCTGTGTCCGTCCAAGTCCACTCCCCTCTCCCCATTGTACAGTGACTCCAGTAAATGGTTATAAATCCCTTTCATTGCATGTATTTCCATGATATTGAAGCATCCTTCCTCTTGAATTATTGGCTTCCCACTGGATTTGGGGTTCCAAAACGGGCAGAAATGGGCGAGTAGCTGGGCCTTGTTATCGAGAGTGACTGATCTCGTCTATCCTTGATTTCTTCTGATTGTCTTGACGCAGTAAGACTCACTGACTGTCCATCTTCTTTGCCCCTGGAGAGGCCATTTTCCATCGAGCATCTTCACCACTCTGCAGGAAAGATTTTCGCAGTTGCTCCTCCAGCCCCTCAATTTTTACAAACGTTATACCTACCTCATTCCCCCTCTGGTCTTGTTCGCAGAGTGCCAGCTTCCCTGTTGCTATTGCTAAGCTCAGTTCTGTTATGGTATCTCCCACAGTTACCCCTGGCAAGCTGAGGAGCCAGCGCCAGACGTTTCTCACCAGCACATTTCTTGTTTACAAAACTGTTCCATGGCACGCTATCCGGTGGGTTTTCTGCTTTACTCTGAGCCTTTCGGTCCTATTTCCACCAACTTCCAGGGGAATGCTGGCCTCTCCAGCCCACTTACCATAGACCGTTTCTTTCTCCATGCCTCTAGAAAACCATCCTAGCAGCGGGTCCGCATCATTTCCTGGGTCACCGCGCTCTCAACAATTCCATCATTTGTATAACTACCTTTTGCACTAAATTCCCTCATTTTAAATGCTTTGTTTTTCTGGTAAGACCTAAATGGCTCTCCATTCAACATCTTCAGATTAAAACTCCCTGAGGCAAGGAACCATCTGTTCTCCTTCTTTGAGGCATCTAACTAAGCACCTGATGTTTAATCAGTTCTCTGGTGGGCTGCCGTCTATGGGGTCGCACAGAGTCGGACACGACTGAAGCAACTTAGCAGCAGCAGCAGCAGTAGAAGTTTGATTAATTTACGGGACAATATTTACATAGAGGGTAATTCCTCCTGTTACAAATGTCTGCCATGTGTGTAGTGAAAGGTAAGCTTCTTAACATATTGTGAGGCATCATTCTCTACAAAAAAAAAATTTGGAAGATTTCTGTCTTCAATTGGAAAGAGCATTTTAAATTCCTTTCAAAGATAATGAACTAGCAAAGCTTATTTCAGTTATAGCTGTGTTTATATGTCTGTTTCAGTCATTAGCATTTCTTCAGAAAACCCAAACTCCTGAAAAATCAGTGTGCAAACTCGCCCCTCCCCCAGAGTATAGATACAATTTCCCCGTCTCTTCTACTCTTCTCATAATGCTTTTCTTTCTACCATTAAATCTTTAATATAGAAAAGTCAGCCATTTTCTAATCCAGTTTCTTTACAAGAGAAAAAGCAAAAATAGCCAAAGAAGTTATACATGACTTGTCCAGAGTCGTAAAGCTATGAAAATGCCTAAAACTGAAGTTTCCTGGCTCCTTACAATTTTCTTTCTACCCCACCCCACCCACTCTCATTCTTGGTATCATCCAGTTTTGCAGCTCAGTGAAACACCAAAGAAGACATAGTAAGACTGTAGATCTAAACACAAATCTCAAAATATCAATAATTACAATAAAGATGAATGAAACAGCATGGCGTGCATGCTCAGTCACGTCCAACTCTTTGTGACTCCACGGACTCTGGACCACCAGCTCCTCTGTTTATGGGATTTCCCAGGCAAGAATATTGGAGTGGGTTGCCATTTTCTCCTCGAGGTGTTCTTAACCCAAAGATCAAATCTGTGTCTCCTGCACTGCAGGCAGATTCTTTACCACCGAGCCACCAGGGAAGAACCCCGTGGATATAATAATCATTCCAATTAAATGACATGCATTGTCAACAAGATACTTCTTTTTTTATTTTATTGAAGTATAGTTTATTTATAATGTTGTATAGCAGAAATTAATACAAAGAGACTCAGTCATACATATATATATATTCTTTTTCATATTCTTTTCCATTATGGTTTATCTCAGGATGTTTAATATACATCTCTGTGCTATGCTATAGGACTTTGTTGTTTATCCTAGATAAAACATTTTATATTTATTTTTCTTTATATGGACATATTCCTTAGTGTATGAAAAGAGGCACTTCTATTAATAAATTGAAAGTCCTTAAAATACCAATAGCTACAATCTGTACCTAGCTGCATTAGCAGGATATTTTAAAATTATAAGTCATTTACAAAGGAGATATCTAAAACATAACATTACAAATAAAATGGAAGAAAATATACTATATAAACTTTAAATTTTTAAAAGCTGGTATATATAACTTTGGGCTCCCTTGAGGCTCAGACAGTAAAGAATCTACCTGTAATGCAGGAGACCCAGGTTAAATCCCTAGGTCAAGAAGATCCCCTGAAGAAGGAAATGGCTACCCCCTCCAGTATTCTTGCCTGGAGAACCATAGACAGCAGAGCCTGGTGGGCTACAGTCCATGGGGTCCTAAAGAGTCAGACATGACTGAGTGACTAACATTTTCACTTTTCACTTTTCATATATAACTTCACAGCAAAAAGACTTTATCCTAATGATACATTTTTCAATTCATCCTTAAGGTACAGTAACAAGAAATTTTTGTGTATCTAATAATCTCAAAATATATAAGACAAAAATTGACTAGATACAAAAGAGACAAAAGCAGAATCACAGTGGGAGATTTCAGTGATTCTTTACAGAACCAACAAAAATCATTTATGATCTAGAAAATTTGAACAATACAATTACAAAGGTGGCTTATTGAATATCTATAGACAATTGCAATCAGTAACTATAAAAACACATATATTATTTCCAAGAACATATGGAATATTTACAAATATTGTTGGTTGTTCCATAAAGCTAGTCACAAGAAATCTCTAAGGACTAAAATTACTGGAGTATGTTTACTGACCCAATTACTCAATTGCAAATAAAATCTAGAAAAATCCACAAGTTTGAAAAAATGTAATATACTTCTAAGT
>SJYT01008629.1:19002-59662 GCA_006410635.1 Cephalophus harveyi | reverse complement strand
TAAGTAATTAATAAGTAAAAAATTATAGAGGAAGATTCATATATTTTAATTAATTATAAAATTAATGTACAATAAACTAGTTATGTATAGACACAAGTATTTATGAGTTGCAAATAAAGCCATGGTTTAAGAAAAATTCATAACTCTACTAGAAAAAGAGAAAGATGGATAATTAAAGGGCTATCTGTCAATGAGATAGAAAAATAAAGTAGGTATAAAGAAATACAAAAATAGAAATTAACAGAATAGTAAAGAAGTATGAATAAAGAAAACCAAGGGACTTCCCCGTGTGGTCCAGTGATTGAGACTTTGCATTCCAGGGCAGGGGCTGAGGGTTGGATTCCTGGTTGGGGAGCTAGGATCCACATGTCTCAGGGCTGAAAAACTGAAACATAAAGCAGAAACAATATTGTAACAAATTCAATAAAGTCTTTAAAAATGGTCTACATTAAAAAAAAAAATCTTTACAAAAAATAATAAGACCAGAGCCAAAAGTTAATTATTGGAGAAACCTCTAAAATTAATAAATGCGTAATAAGACTCTAAGAAAAGTAGATAGAAAGTGCAAATAATCGAAGTCAGAAATAAAAAATGAGGCATTACTACAGATTATTATAAGCATCAAGAAAAAAATTAAAGGTATTATGAACAAATTTATGCTAATAAGCTATTCCAAAAAGGTTGAATGGACAAATTTCAATAAAATAGAAAATTTGAATGGTCTTATAACATTAATTTATGGAAAAAAAAAAAAGGCAACTTGCAACCGGAAACTTTAACCTGAATTATAAAGAAAGGGCAAATTGGTGGCCTCTGGACCAACTCCTTTTGCAGACATTTTTTTACAGCCTTATTGTGTTTAAAAAATTTTTGTTAACACTGAATGCTTTGAGATTGGACAAATGCTCCTCATTTCACCAGAGATCTCACCCGGTGCTTCACTTTTTTAGGTTACCTACTAGGGCCCTTAGGTATTCAAGTTTGCAACTCCTAAAGTCATACAAAATCATTAATATTGTTTATAAATCAAACCAACAGCTGTGTAAAAAGAGATCTAATGCTGTTTTTCTAAGCATATAAAGTTTAGACTGTTTTACAAGTACCTCCAAGTGAATTTTCTTGCTGGAGGGAGGTTTGAGGTGTGATATCGTTGCTTTATATTTAGACATATTGGCATGTCCATAGACCCCCTTCAGTTGGTACTTAACTGTAGTTACGCAAACTGCTGGGTTTGCCTGGTGGCTCGAATGAAAAAGAATCTCCCCTCAATGCAGGAAACCCGGGTTCAATCCCTGGGTCAGGAAGATCCCCTGGAGAAGGAAATGGCAACCCACTCCAGTGTTCTTGCCCAGAGAATCCCATGGACAGAAGAGCCTGGTGGGCTATAGTCCAAGGGATCACAGAGAGTCGGACACGACTGAGCACATTCAAACTGCAACAGCAAGCGGAACAGTCCCTTCAACACTCCCTTCACTCCTGACGTCAATCACAAGTTGGGAGGTGGGGAGAGAATGGGTTTCCAAAGCCAGTCTCAGTTTCAGCAGTTCGCTAGAAGGACTTAAAGAACTCCTCGAAAGCTATTATGCTCACAGTTACAGTTTGTTACAGGGAAAGGATGAACATCAGTCAAAGGAATAGACACACAGGGCAGAGTCCAACAGGGTGACAAGCACGAAGCTTCTGGTGTCCTCTCCCACAAAGTCAGGATGCATTACCCTCCCAGGATTGATATATGACAACACACAAGGGTAGTGACAAGCAGGGAAGCTCACCTGTGCTTTGGTGTTCCAAGTTTTTACTGGAGGACTTCCCTGGTGGTCCAGTGGTTAAGAATCCACCTGCTAATGCAGGAGACCTGGGTTCACTCCTTGGTCTGGGAAGATTCCACATGCCACAGGGCAGCTAAGCCCTTGTACTGCAACTACTGAGCCTGCACACCTAGAGCCCATGATCTGTAACAAGAGAACCCACAGCAATGAGAAAGCCCACGCACAGCAACAAAGACCCAGCACAACCAAAAATGAAATAAATAAATAAAATGTTTTGAAGTTTTTATTGGAGCTTCATAGCATAGTCCTGATTTCCCAGTTGTTGAACTCAGTCTCCAAGTCAACTGACGCCACGTATCCCAAACTCCCACCGTAAATCACATGGTTGGTTTTTCTGGCCTGGCCAGCCCCCACCCTAAGACTGTCAGGTGTGACTAGTGCCACACACAATCCAGTGTGGCCAGCCCCCACCCTGACCAAAGACACTTCACTCATGAATAACAAAGATTACTTCCCAGAAGCTGAGGGCAAAGCCAGACATCTTTGGGGGAAGGATCTTTACTACAAGGTACTGCTATATGAATGACAGTCCTTAATCCAACTTCTCTGGAACCAGATCTATCAAGCCAGTTATAGACAGGAACAAAGGGTCCAGATTCAAGAAAGGAGCTATAAAAAAAAGAGAAACTAAACCACCAAGTAACATCATCTTAACTATATTGTTTCCACGAGAGATGTTGTCTCATGATTCTTCATGTTATACCCCTGAATAACTCTCTTGAGATCCCAGCTGGTTTTCTAAGGCAATTTCAGCAAAATTAAAAGGTTAAGTAAGACACGCTGAAAGCTCACCCTGCTTCTTTCTATTAAATATAGTTTCAGAATCTCTTTCCTTCCCCCTAGAAATCTGTGTTGAGAACTGAAGAGACCTTTACTGCAGAATAAGCAGCTCTATACCTTTGTTTTGTGGCTGACACCTTTCAGAAGAAAAATAATAATTTAGCATGTCTCTTCTATTTAAGTTGCTTGACAACCAGACTACCCAACCACAAAGAGATCATGGCTGTCATAGAAACAAGCCTTGGGATATTCCATTGTACTAGTCACACAATATCCCTCAATAAAGTGGTCACTCGCTTTTTAAACATATAAATTAAAAATCCTTATTTGTCAGTGACTATATATTCTCCAGAAACATTATTATAAAATTTTTTGAATAGTAAGCTCTCCTTGTGCATTTAAAATCTGATTTACCTATGAGTTTCCAGGAGCATAGCATAAAACATAGTAAGATATACCTCGCTGATGTGCTTAGCAGGCTCTCCTTTTTTTTTCATGAATGGTACAGTGGTAACATTTAGCCCAGGCTGCATTTGAATTATCACAGATTGTGAATTAATGGCATCTCTATTTGGCATGGTATCTCATGCACAGTGAGTGCTAAATAAATATTTGTTGTATTGAATTGAATTTGTGCATGTTTTATTATACATCCATGTTAAAGCTCTAAGAATTTGAGATAAGAGGCTAATGGGGCTGAGAGGGTAAAATGAGCTCAGTTGTTTAATATCCAGGAATCTACACGAAAGAATACCAATTCCTCTGCCGTGAAGGAAGGCACATTTGATCAGCACTGATAAAACAATAGAACGAATCATAGAGCCGGTGTCACTTTTTTTTCAAATCCACAGTAACATATATATTCATCTTGTCAGATGGCTATATAAATAGATGAGGTAAAACAACATGGCATTTGTTGTACTTCAATTACTTTCTTGTATAATGTCAAGAAGTAAAAGCTAACAAACCATAACTTTTCTTGACATTTCCTCCCTCAAGTGACCAATGATGGATTTGCCTTAAAAAAGCATTCATCATTTTAAAGAAGGGTAGAGACAGTAGATTTCTTTGTGTTATTTTTTTTTTCCATTTTTTAAGCCAGTGGTTAAATTGAAAAGCCCAGCTCTCCCGCAGACGGGAACCAAAACTTGGTTGATAAGATTACATGTTTCTAAACCTGGGGGATGGTTGCAGTCATCCAAGTAAGAGGGCATTTGCTGTCATAAATGGTCCAGCGATGGAAGTGAATTCCCAGAGAGGCCAAGAGGCCACCCTCACCATCACAGCTCCCTCCTCCCCACTGCCTCCAACCCACCTGCCCATTAAATGGTGCATATTTTGCCAGGCAAATTTTTTATGTGGCCAGATCTGACAGCCCAGCACAGTTGTTAAGAACACTGGCACTTGAGTGTGAGGGACATAGTTTCCAATACCATCTCTACCATTTGCCAGTTCTGTGACCCTGGTCAAATTATTTACGTCCTCTAACCCTCTTACCTCGTCTAAAAAATAAAGGCAATAATATCTAACTTCATAGAGGTATTATAAAAGATAACATTAGATAACATGTTTAAAGTGTTCACTGCAGAGACTCCTCGAAAAAGAAAATATCTGTTAGCAAACTCAGGTGATGCTAGTGGAAAAGAATCCACCTCCCAGTGCAGGAGACACAAATGATACAGGTTCAAGCCCTGGGTCACGAAGATTCCTTGGAGGAGGGCGGGGCAACTCATTCCAGTATTCTTGCCTGGAGAACCCCAGGGACAGAGGAGCCTGGTGGGCTACGATCAATAGTGTGGCAAAGAGTTGGACACGACTGAAGCGACTTAGCATGCACATTAGCAGACTCATCATGAGATCCAAGAAGACAGGGAACATGTCGGGTTTATTCACCATTTACATCCTCAGGGCCTAGCCCAGAATTTGGTTCACCAGTGTTCAATATTTACTGAATGCCTTAATGTGTGGATATTATCATAACAATGATTTCTTTATGTTAATATACCCTTTGGAGGCTGGGTATCAGTGTATCAAAATAATAATTACTGACATCATTTATTGAGTATCATTAAGTCTAGGCACCTGTGATTTCACAAGTGTTAAATCATTTAGTCATCACAATAACCTTAGGAGATAGATAATGTTATTGTCATAATTCTATAAATAAGAAGGTACAGAGAGGTCAAGTAATTGATACAAAATTAGACAGCTAGTAAGCAGCAGAGCTGGAATTTAAGCCCAACAGCAAAGCATTTAATTATACTCTACCAGAAAGTGGAGTAAGCTGTTGTTCAAAAACAAGGATAAGAGCTACCACTTATTGAATATTTATAAAGTGAGAGTCATCACTTTTATTTAACATTCACAATGACCTGAGGAACCATAATGATCCTCATCTTACAGAAGAGGATAATAAGACACAGATTGATTGAACAAATTTCCCAAGGGCACAGAGCTACAAAGTGGCTCAGGCAGGACTCAAATTCAGGTCTGCAATATTACAAAGCCCTGCTTTTTGAGCCCTGTGTTTGAGGACAAAGCAGGATAGTTGGAGGTTGGACCCCAAGATGGAAGGAATCTGGGTTCCTGGGTGAGTTTGTCAGAGATGCCCTGTCAACATGAACACCAATCCCAGAGAGTTATTAATCAAGAAATAAACTATGATGAGCCATTACATTTCCAGGTCTATCTGTGGTAGAGTTGTTCTGTGTAACATTCACAGGACACTCTAGTTAGAGAAAATAATAAATTGCTTCCACATTCAGAAAGAATAACTTCCCTGGGTTCCAGAAATGATCCTCAGACCATCTCACTTCTCCGTATCACTCAGCCCTGACCTTCAGCCACGCGACCCCGCCCCAGTAATGGAAGCACCTCCGTCTTTGTGAGAATATAAGGCACACAGGTATCCCCACCATCCCCCAGGAAAGACCTGTCAGTCAGAGTTCTAACCTGGTGTCTCTACCTCTTGATGACTTTTTTGTTTCTGTTCTTTTAATTTGGGGTTTTGGCATTCCAAAAAGAATCAGAATTACAGCACTTATTCAATGATTCTGTCTATGTTGAGAACTAGGATTCTGGCAAGCACAGAAAAATATATTTTTATTAGTATGTCCAAAACTAAAATGTAATAAAACACAGACCTTTCAGAAGAGGAGAGGGGGAAAACCCTCCATAGAGGGACGGAAAGCCGAGAACACATTAGTTACTGCTACAGAATCCAATATTGTAAAGTGCTTTTTTTTTTCCTTTTTCTATGTCACATTTTTAATGTCTCTGTGAGCTCAGTATGCTGTGACTATCAATCACGGGAAACAACTGACATTATGAAACTGCTTCTAAGATATACAGAGTTTTCAAAGCCAAAGTTGTCTGAAGAATAAAATTTTTCAAAGATTGTAGATTTTCAAAAATATCTGTTTGATACACCAAGCTGAATAATGGCTAGCTGTCTCTCGTCTGTAACTGCTTGACAGAGTGCATGAATATTGTTTCGTGGAGACCATTAAATATGGCAAACAACTTTTCATATGAATTCTCAGTTCTCCTTTAGTTAACCTCTTCATCTGTGGGCAGAAGTCATACCAGTGCCCAGATGCGAAAATGAGCCGATCAGACTCAATTAATTTGGAAGTAGACATAGCCTTCTAAGTTCTACTTGGTTTTTGACAAATTTAAATTCTATATATTTAAGTTATACAGTGCAATGTTTTGATAAGTATACATTGTTAAATGATTATCATAATCAAGCTAATTAGCATATTCATTACCTCCTATAATTACCAGTTTTTGTCTAGGTGGTCAGAAAACTTGAAATCTACTCTCTTAACAAATTTTCATACATAATACAGTATTATTAACTACAGTCACCATGCTATACATTAGGTCTCCAGAACTTTAATGCTTAAGACTTCTCACTATTTACCAGATACATATGGACATGAGCCGGGCTTCCCACGTGGCTCAGTGGTAAAGAATCTGCCTGCATTGCAGGAGCTGCAGGAGACTCAGGTTTGATCCCCGGGTGGGGAAGATTGCCCAGAGAAGAAAATGGGAAGCCACTCCAGTATTCTTGCCTGGGAAATTCCATGGACAGAGGAGACTGGTGGGCAACAGTCCCTGGGGTCACAAAAAGTTAGACACAACTAACTAAGCACGCACACACACATGGATATAGGCCATGGAGCCAAGTTTATGGATGTGGACTGGAGCCTATGCGAATTTGCAGCGTCTCCTAAGTGGCCAAGAAAGACTACCTAGAAGAAACAGATTCTAATCACCAGGCATTACTATCGGCATTGTTTTCATTCAACAAATGCTGACTACAGCTATGTGCCAAACACCATTCTAAATACTGGAGACAGGATAGCAAGATGAATAAATTCCTTTCTTCATGAAAATCATATTCCAGAGGGGGAGTATATAAAACAAACAAATGTATTATGGATATTGAAAGAGAGTAATATTATAAAGACCATGGTCTTTGATGACAACACAATTAAAATTCAATAACAAAAAAGAAAATCATAAAAATTTTATATCCTTGGAAACGTTAATTTATAAATATAATGAATTCATGGACCAAGTAAGAAATTACAATGGAAATTAAAACTCAGTAACAATGAGAAACACTACCAATCAGGATTACAGAGTGTGATTAAAGCAAATATGTATACGTATATATATATATGAAAAGCAAAATTGAATGAGCTAAGTATCCAACACCTCCAAAAGTGATATTAACAGTGAAAAATGAGCCATAAACACAGATAAAGCAATAACCAAATATCAATATGAGTATATTATAATCACTAGACCAGTACACTTGAAGATATAGATGAAATGGACAAACTGCTAGAAAAATGTAACTCTACAAAAACAATTCAAAAAAACTGAAAATGAATAAGTTAAAGTAAAGAAGAATATTAGCTAATTTACCCCACCCTCAGGAACACATCATCCCTCTCTTTATAAAATTTCGGTGAGTAGAATAATAGCAATGATAGCTAAAACCAAAAGACTTCTTATTGTGTTATGGACCCTGTTCTAAGTGCTTTATTTATTTTTACTCTTTTAATCCTCAAAATATCTCTATGGAAACTTTCCTGGTGGTCCAGTGGTTGAGAATCTGCCTGCCAATGCAGGGGACATGGGTTCGATTCTTGATCTGGGAAAATTCCACATTCTGCAAAGCAACTAGCCCACAAGCTGCAACTACTGAGTCTGAGTGCTCTAGAGCCCAAGCCCTGTAACAAAAGACGCCACCGCAGTGAGAAGCCCGCACACTGCAATGAAGAGTAGCACCCCTTTGTCACAATTAGAGAAAGCCCACACACAACAACAAAGACCCAGTGCTACCAAAAAACTAATTAATTTGTGGCTCAGGCTTCTCTGGTGGCTCAGATGGTAAAGTGTCTGCCTGCAATGAAGGAGACCTAGGTATGATCCCTGGGTAGGGAAGATTCCCTGGAGAAGGAAATGGCAACCCACTCCAGTACTCTTACCTGGAAAATTCCATGGACAGGGGAGCCTAGTAGGCTACAGTCCATGGGGTTGCAAAGAGTCAGACATGAATGAGCAACTTCACTTTCTAAATATATATATACATATATATACATATACATATACATATATATGAAGTTGGCATTTCCATTTTCCAATTAGGAAACTGAAGCTAGAAGAGATTAGGTCTAATTGTTATAAACAGCTAAAATGGAAAACAAGAAGAAAAAATTCTCCTTTTATGAGAGTTTCAGTTCATGAGATTAATATAACTTCAAAATGAAAACCAGACAAGGACAGGAAAAAAAAAGAAAATTATACATCAAACTGACTTCTAAAGCTACAGAAATCCTAAATGAGATATTAACAAACCAAATGCCAGCATGCATAAAATATTTAATATTATAACCAAGCAAAGTTTATTCCAGGAATGCAAGGCTGGCTCAACATTAGAAAATCTGAGAGGGATAAACTAGGAGGTTGGGATTAACATATAAACACTATTACCTATAAAGTAGATAAGCAACAAGGATGGGAACTATACTCAATATTTTGTAATAATCTACAAGGGAAAAGAATCTGAAAAAGAATATATATATATGCACACAAAAGCATATATGGATGCATGTGTGCATATATATATCTATGAATTATTGTGCTATACACCTGAAACTAACATGATATTGTAAACCAACTATACCTCAGGGAACTTCCCTGGTGATCCAGTTGTTAAGACTGTAGTTCCAATGCAGTGGGCATGGGTTAGATGTCTGGTCATGGAACTAAGATTCCACTTCCCACATTCCACATGGTACAGTCAAAAAATAAAAGTAAATAAAATAAGAATAACAAAATAATTTTTAAAACTATACTTCATTAAAAATTAAAAATACAGCTTTTAAAAATTAGAAAATCTAACATAATTCATCATATTAACAGATAAAAATATATAATAATCTAAATAAGTAATAGGGGCAGAAAAACTTTTAGCAAATTGTGGCTCAGTGGTAGAGAATCCACCTACCAATGCAGGAGACTCAGGAGACGTGGGTTCAATCCCTGGGTTGGGAAGATACCCTGGAGTGGAAAATTTCAATCCACTCCAGTATTTTTGCCTGGAGAATTTCATGGAGAGAGGAACCTGGCAGTCTAAGCCCATGGGGTCACAGAGTCGGACACAACTGAGTGACTTAGCACACACAGTAGAGGAAGAACTTCTTTACTTTCAAAAACCTGCAGTAAATATATAACTAGGACTTCCGCGGTGGTACAGTGGTTGAGAATCTGCCAGCCAATGCAAGGGAACACAGGTTCTATCCCTGGTCCTGGAAGATTCCACCTACTGCAGAGCAGCTGAGCCCATGTGCCCAGCTGCTGAGCCCGGGTGCTCTGGAACCTGTGCTCCACAACAAAGAACGCCACTACAGTGAGAAGCCCAAGCACCTTCTCTCACCACAACCAGAGAGAGCCCGTGTGCATCAGCAAAGGCCCAGCAGAGTCAAAACTAAGTAATAAATAAACATTTTAAGAATCATATATAAAGCTAAAACATTATATACATATGGTCTCTTTAAGGGAAGAAACAAAAATACTTGTTACTTCTCTATACTTAACACTTTCTAAAGGTCCTAGCCAGGGCTATATGAAAGAAAATAAATTATATACACTTTCCTCACTGCACATCCAGTTGAGAACTATGTTATGACATTTGTTTCATTTACATTTTATAATCAGTATTTCTATTTTTAAATTTTTTTTTTTTTTTTTTTTGGTTGCACCATACAACTTGAGGAATCTTAGTTCCCTGACCACAGATTGAACCCAGGCCACAGCAGTGGAAGCACCAAGTCCTAACCACTTGGACCACCAGGGAACTTCTCCTTTTAATTTCTGTAAGCATTTTTTTTATTGAAGTACAGTTAATTGACAATGTAGTGCTAGTTTCAGGTATATGGCAAAATGATTCGGTTTTATATATATGTGTGTGTATATATGTTTAGATATATGCACATATTTTCCCATTCTTTCCTCATATGGGTTATAACAAATTACTAACTACAGTTCCCCATGCTATACTGTAGGTCCCTGTATGTTTACCTATTTTATGTATTTACCTATACACAAAATTGTGTATATGTTAATCCCAAATTCCTAATTTGCCTCTCCTCCTCCCACCCCTATCCCCTGCTATCCCCCTTAACAGCCATAAGTTTGTTTCCTGTGTCTGTGAGTCTATTTCTGTTTTGTAAATAAATTTATAATGAGTATTTCTAAAAAAGAGGTCTATGGACTCATGAAGAAGACTATGGACTCAGAACTTATATAGCTCTATGATAATTTTAGCTGCATTTTATAAGCTTTTGTAAATATTAAGCATTTTTCAATCTGGATCACCTGGATAGCCACCTTTGACCTAATTATGCCCACACAATTTCTGTGACTAAGTTGGGCACTGAGTTAATAGTGATCTATCCAGGAAAAAGTAGAGGACTACTTCATTTTTAAAAGGCGCTTTGGACTTCCCTGGTGGCTCAGATGGTAAAGCATCTGTCTATAATGTGAGAGACCTGGGTTCGATCCCTGGGTTGGGAAGATTCCCTGGAGAAGGAAATGGCAACCCACTCCAGTACTCTTGCCTTGAAAATCCCATGGACGGAGGAGCTTGGTGCAGGCTACTATCCATGGGGTCGCAAAGAGTCGGGCACGACTGAGCGACTTCACTTTTCAACAGGAAACCAAATAGTGACATGGCAAACTTGGTATGAAAGTTGCACAGTAGTTAGAATGGAAACATCTTATGCAAGAACTGAGTCATCACTGAGCCCATAAGAATGAAAGAATCTCCACCTGCCAAAAACCTGACCATAGCAGTGTGACCCAGGTGCATCCATGTGTGATGATGTGGTTTCTGCAAAGCCATGTTTTCTATCACCTTAAATTAATGTCAATTAAATGTCTTTTAATTTTCAGTTTTCTTTTTATTTATGTACAATTAAATAAACTTATTCAATTTCATCCCACATTAAATAAAAAACAAATTACAAAATTTATTTTGGTTTTTATATGAGCAAAAATCTTAAATTGAGGGAATATATATACAACATTTAACGTGTATACTTGTTTATACTTGTACAGGTAACATAATTAAGCTATTTTAAAAAAATTTTAATGAAGAAATAGGATCTATGTAGATTTTGCAACTTGCATGAAAATCAGTAGGCAGTGAGTGATTTTAGCACTATATTTATAATTGCACTATTAGATTTGAAACGCCTTTAAATTTCAAGAGTCTGGATTTAACTGACAAGGAAACATGTGAGATGCAATGGAAATGGATTGTAAATGTCAGCATCATGTTTGATCATACCAAGGTGACCTTAAAATGCCATCTTATCCACTTTAATTTAACAAGGCTGATTTCCTAAAATATCAAATATTTGATATAACCAAGAATATATATTGAACTACTGGAACAAATAGCTAGAAGATATTTTAGTTGTCCCACTTGAAAAAAGCAAGATGTAGGCAAACTCTTCTCAACATAGATGGCAGGGGGAGACTAGTTCTCCTTAGGTGGAAAATTTTATCTTTCCTCTTCATTGAAAGCTGAGCGAGTCAACCTTTCCCAGACATAGAGAACATTTTCCTTTACAAGATCTAATCTAAGGGCCCCTGTTTCCCCAAATGCATACCATCAACATGTCATTCCTTTATTCAGATAACCCAGCTCCTCCTTTTTAAAAATGCAATTTCCCTGGGAAGAACTGGCACATTAAATCCCTAAAATCTTAATGAACAAGCATTAATCAAATTACTTTCTTCCCTGAAATAATAGGCTGCACATTTAAAAATGAAAAGAAGGAGCTAAAAATAAATAATACTTTTAATGATTACTTATTGACAGCTAATTTCTTATCAAATACTATAGGGGCTTTATGTACACTCTGGTTCCCATAATCCTTTAAAGAAGGTTCTATTTGCCCATTTTACAAATGGTGGTTTAGTCACTAAGTCGTGTCTAACTCTTGCAATCCCATGGACTATAGCCCACCAGGCTCCTCTGTATGTGGGATTTTCCAGGCAAGAATACTGGAGTGATTTGCCATTTCCTACTCCAGGGGGTCTCCCTACCCAGGGATCGAACCCAGGTCTTCTGCACTGTAGGCAGATTCTTTACCAACTCAGCTACCAGGGAAGTCCATTTTACAAATGAGGGAACTAAAATAGAGAATGAAAGCCAGTCATAAGTCTGCTAAGGAGTCAGGATTTGAACCCACATCCTGCTCCAATGCCTTCCCTCTGCACCAGCTGTGTGTTCACAGAAAGTTAACGTAGGACTTCTCCAGTGGTCCACTGTTTCAGAAGCCACCCGCCAAAGCACACATCCATATATGTGAATCTATTTGTCACACACACAGCTAGAGAGTGGTCCCAACTCACAACTAGAGAAACCTGTGCACAGCAACAAAGACCCAGCACAGCCAAAAATAAATAAACATATAAAAAAAATTTTTAATTGTCTATTGAGCACCAAAAATAAATGTCTTTCAAATTACCATTTTGCTGAGAACAAATCCCAGTTGGGACACGCATCCTGTTCAGTACCTCATCCCCCAAAATTTTGTCTGAAATGGTGTTCAATCACTGAGGAGAAATTTCTCATCCAAATGGTTTCTCTAGGACTTCTGAACATTGATTATCTGAATGGCTCAGTATTTCCACAGGTTAGGAGTCCATATTTCCCCACTAGAAAAGAAAGAAAGAGAGGGAGGGAGGGAGGGAGGGAGGAAGAAAGCCAGGGATTGTGAGATTTGCAAGAGCTTTCTATATCTCTCAAAGAACTCCAGGAATCAACATCTGTGGATGGAAGAGGATAGAATCAGGACCAGGGCAGGGGGCAGAGAGGGAAGTTATACAGCAATGTAGTCCCATCAGAGCCTGGGCCAACCAAGTGGGGAGGTCTGGAACCTACATGGTAAATCAGAGCTGTCCCACAAGGGGCTGAAATGCTTTATACTCCTCTGCCATGGCCTGTCACTGGGTGTGGACTTTCCTGGGAAAGGCAAGAAGGTTCTCTGCAGCTGAAGGAGTTGAGAGTTACAGGCTGCCTCCTAAGAGCCCTACCAGCTGCTGGGGAAACACATCCTTCTCTGAAAGGAGGGTCTGAGGGATACGTGTCAACATTCACCACAGTCCACACTAGTCACTGCTCAGATCCACTTCACCATTTTTTAAATTTTATTTATTTATTTATTTATTTATTTTTGTCTGTGCTGGGTCTTTGTCGCCGCTCTCCGGCTTTCTCTAGCTGTGGTACGCGCAGGCTACGCTTCTTTGTGTTGTGCAGGCTTCTCATTGCAGTGGCCTCTCTTGTTGCAGGTCGCAGGCTCTAGGCATGTGGGCCTCAGTAGTCGTGGCACACAGACTAAGTTGTCCTGTGGCACGTGGGATCTTCCCAGACCAGGGATGGCACCTATGTCTCCAGCATCGGTAGGCAGATTCTTAACCACTGGACCACCAGGGAAGTCCCCACTTCATCAATTTTGTTCAAGGACTGCTCTTCCAGGCTTCCAGTGGGCCTCCCTGGGGGAAACTCGGAGATAAAGGTTGGTGGAATGAAATACAGACTCCACTTCTGCAGCTGGTCTTGGAGCCACACTGATACTCATCATCTCCTTCCTCCAGGATCCATTCTGGATTATCCTCAACTACCACCTGTGCAGGTCTCAGTGGACCACATCGCTGGACCCCATCACAGAAGCGGGTGAGCTCCTGGTCACTCTGTCCTTCCCAGGCCAAGATGACCACATGTGTCCATTTACCATCACAGTTGCGGGAGGGAGTAGGAAGAGGCAGCCAAGAGGATCACTGGATGCCACACACATCCCTCCATGCCCGTTGTGATGTCTCCTGATATCGAGGTCAAGTGCTTCTACCCAGTGGGAACCCCTTTCCTTGTATCACATTCTCTGGAGCAGAAGGAATCTGATGCGCTCAGGCAGCCACTACAGCATGCAGTTCAAAGGGATTCTTGCTGTGTCCTTTCTTCCCACCGCCATGGAGAAGTCCTGCCGGGCAGTGTGGTCACGTGACTCACTGCACCACAGCCGGGCTTGCTGCAGAGCCATTTCCTGGGTCAGGCACCACTCAAAGCTGGCAGTCCACCGTGACACCTGTTATCCAGGCTACAGGAGGATTTTCCAGAATCTACAGTGGCTACCAGGCGTTGGGCTTACTCCTTCATGATAAGATACAATCAATAATTTAAAGATGCAATAATTTGGGAGTTCTCTGACATTTCAGTTGTTAAAACTCCACACTCCCATTGCAGGGGGCACAGATTCGATCCCTGTTTGAGGAACTAGGATTCTGCATGACGCAGTGCGCAGGCAAAAAATTAATAAAAATTTTAAATAAAAATAATTTTAAGATGCAATAATTTTTCTTTTATTTTGGAAGGGATTTCCCGGTATTCCCCTGACTCCTGGATCCTTAAAAACTTAACTGATGTGTCAGGCCTCTGAATCTTTATAGGTTTTTACCTCTTATGCTCTGGAACACATTCTTCATCATTCTAGCTGTTTCTTGCTCATCCAATCTGATTAGCATAATATCATCCATATAGTAAATTAATATAATATTATATAGGATTCCCAAATGTCAGAATCTTTTTAGACTATCTTATGACAGAGGGCAGGAGAATTAAATAGCATGGGGCAAAACTATAAATGTCTTTTTCTGCCTGTTGCTTATGAATGCAAGATATTTCTGATCCTATTTTCTGATTAAGATGAAAAGAACACATTCACCAAATTAATAGCTGTATACTATGTAACTGAAGGGCTTCCCCAGGGGTTCAGTGGTAAAGAATCTGCCTGCAATGCAGGAGGCATGGGTTTGACCCTTGGGTGTGGGTAAGATGCCCTGGAGGAGGAAATGGCAACCCACTCCAGTATTCTTGCCAGGAAAATCCCATGAACAGAGGAGCCTGGCAGGCTAGAGTCCGTAGGGTTGTAGAGAGTCGGACATGACTGAGCGACAGCACACACATGTAACTGAAACTATAATGTTAGACGTTAGGAAAGATATCCATCCAACTTGGTGGCTACAAGTGGGACTCGTACTTGGTTATGTTTGTGGAAGTCTCCTGCCAGCCTCCAGAATCCACCTTGTTTCTCCAGGGGCCAGACGATAAGTTGAATGGAAATTTGACAGGATCACCAATATTTAGATCCTTAGGGGTGACACTAATTTCCACCAACTCCCAATTCAGAGATTTGATATTTTTACTTGCCATCATCGCCAAAGAAGAAAGGTGGGTTGGTTTTTTTAATATTTTAAGAATATAACAGTATTAATGGTATGTGATATTGTAAAAAATCTTGAAGGTGTCCTTTGGATGATTAAAGTTGGGTAAACTTTAGGGCTAATGTAGCATACTGCCTTTCTAGAATTCACCTTTAATGGTGTGAATGATGATTCCAAAATGCAGCAATGCTGTGACTCAGGTAAAAGCACTTCAGGTTAGTCTCATTCCTAATTCTGTTTGTCACTTACAACTGAATGTCAGGCAATCTTAGATCATCTCTTTTGTAGAAGAAATAGAAACCAAAATATCAGGACTGGCGTATCAACCAATTGAATTTGCTCTTCCTTTTATCAATTTGATTTTTTAAACTCCTGAGAGCAAAGAAGTTTCTGTAATCCTTATATCTCATCTCTCTGTCCATTTCTGAATGCCATGAGGAGATATGCAAAAGGAAAAGAGGAAAAATACATTTCAAGCATTCAGTGTCATTTTTGGACCTGTGGTAAAAAGAGTGTTCCAGGAAGCTCTAAAAGAAAAGATAAAGACCCATAGGATGTGTTTTCTGACCAAAATCTTTAAGATAATACTCTTCTTCCCTCCTAATTCCTTGATCAATGTGTAAGTGTTAGTCACTAAGTCGTGCCCGTGGACTGTAGCCCACCAGGTTCCTTTGTCCATGGAATTTTCAGGCAAGAATTCCAGAGTGAGCTCCCATTCCCTTCTCCAGGTGATCTTCCCAACCCAGGGATGGAACCCAGGTCTCCTGCTTTGCAGGCAGATTCTCTCCTATCTGAGCCACCCGGGGAGCCCTTCTCTCCTTCCCTCCAAATCCAGGTCAGGCCTTGGGATCCAGGTATCAAAGTAGCATTCTTTCCATGAGGCTTTTCTTGCCTATTCTAGTCCTGACATCTCTCCTTCCCTATTTCTTTCATAAACTACTGTAAGAAGAATTATAATAATACCTGTAATAGGTGTTTGTAATTTGGGGGCTACTTAGCATCCCTTCCTTCTTTTTAAAAGCTCTGCAATTTCCTTGGGGGATAGACCTCTCTGATGTGGGTTACAGTCTTCATAGGAGGGTAGTTCTTAATGATTACTTACACCAAAAGGTCCACTTCCTTCTTCTCCACAGCCCAGGACAGTGGGAATGAGGGAAACGCAGAGACACATGACCTAAGCTCAATACCATCCAACATTCACAACTGGGACTTTGAGTCTTGAGTGCGTTAGGCAAGGATGAAATGATTTCCAGGTCATTTACCACTATATCCAGGGTATCTTGATCACTCCAGTCCTGCTGGCAGCTTTGTACTAATTTCCAATGGCAACAGATTCATTTCCAGTGGTAACATGCTACCAAACATGTGGTGGCTTACAACAACAGAAATTTATTCTTTCACCATTCTGGAGGACAGGAGTCTGAATTCTACACCACTGGGCAGAAATCAAGATGTCTGCAGAGGTGTGCTCCCTCCAGAAGCTCTAGGAAAGAGTCTCTCTTGCTTCCTCCAGCTCCTTCCCCCAGTTACTGCCAGCAGTCCTTGGCTTTTTGCCATATCACTGTCCTCTTCCAGGCAGCATCTTCAGATCTGTCTCTGCTCTGCTTCCACATACCTCCCCTCTATATGCAGCAAATCTCCCTCTGTCTCTCTCTTTTAAGGACACCTGTACTTGTGCTTAGAGCCCACGCAGATAACCCAGGCTAATCTCCTCACCTCAAAATTCTTATCAAATCTTCAAAGTCTTTGCCAGATGAGGTAGAATTTACAAGTCCTGCGAATTTATTAATATCTTTGGGGGCCACCATTCATCTTGCAACAGTCTTTGACAAAAGTTTCTGCGATTTCTATGAATTGATCTGATGTGGCCCTCAGTATTTAGGACAGAAGGAGTTTATTTATGCCTATTTCCATTCATCTAAGGAAATGGCAACCTACTCCAATATTCTTGTCTGGAGAGTCCTGTGGACAGTAGAACCTGGAGGGCTGCTGTCCATAGAGCTGTACAGAGTCAGATATGACTGAAGCAACTTAGCATGCGTGAATGCATTGGAGAAGGAAATGGCAAACCACTCCAATATTCTTGCCTGGAGAATCCCAGGGACAGAGGAGCCTGGTGGGCAGTCGTCTGTGGGGTCTCACAGAGTCGGACACGACTGAAGCAACTTAGGAGGAGGAGGATTCATCTACACAGGAAGTAAGTAAAAATGAGGAGTAAGATGGCAAAAGGAAATAAACATACAAATTATCCCAGAACAGTGTTCATCAAAGGAGAGGGACCCAGAGCTTAGAATACAATTTGCCTGCACCCAGAGTCTCTTTCCCTAAAGCAAACATTTCCCAAATTTTAACATTCACACAAAACTTCCAAGATTTTGCCTAAATAGAATATCGAGCTATATTCTGAATAGCACCTACATTATTATTTTTCTAATACTTTGCATTAAATGTGCTTTCTTTTTTTAATTAATTTTTATCAAAGTTTAGTTGATTTACAATGTTGTGTTAGTGTCTGCCGTACAGCAAAGTGAATCAGTTACATATATACATATATGTACATACAATTACATATATCCACTCCTTTTTCAGATTCTTTCCCATATAGGTTATTACAAAGTATTGAATAGAATTCCCTGTGCCATACAGTAGGTCCCTATTAGTGATCTATTTTATATATGGTGCTGTGTATATGTCAATTCCTATCTTCCTATTCCTTTATCCCTCCCCTGCCTTTTCCCCCTTGCTTCCCAGGTGGTGCTAGTGGTAAAGAACCCACTTGCCAATGCAGGAGACATAAGAGAGGCAGGTTTGATCACTGGGTCAGGAAGATCGCCTGGAGGATGTCTGGCAACTCCAATATTCTTGCCTAAAAAATCCCCATGGACAGAGGAGCCTGGCTGACTGCAGTCCATGGGGTCGCATAGAGTCAAACACAACTGAAGCAACTTGGCATGCACACATGCAACTATAAGCTTGTTTCCTACATTGGAAAGGCACTTTCTTTTTAATGTAAATGCTGTTTTAAAGAAAATTTTATATCACTATTTTAAAAGAAAAGTAAATATCACCTATAATAGAAAAAAATATATGCTTAAAATTCCAGATAGATACCGTGCTGCCTGCGAAGGCTGAGTCTGAGTCTCTCTTCATAAAAAGGAAGATTTTGCAGGTGTTAGGTGTTAAAGGCTAGCACCCATCTGAGACTTTCTTCTTAGTATAATCAGAAGGATTAAATGAGAACTGAAAAAGAATATGGTCAATATTTTATAATAACTATAAATGGAGTATAACCTTTAAAAATTGTGAATCACTATATTGTACACCTGTAACATATAATGTTGCACATCAGTTATACTCAATTTTAAAAATACTTTATAGCTAAAACAAAAAGAGAAAGAACTGAAAAAGAACAGCTGTGTCTCCATCCAAGTCAACGTCATGTACGCCACCTAAAATAATAGCTCACTCACCACCTAAAATGTTCACAGAGAAGACTAGGAACCCCTGCTCTGCTGAGAAAGGAGGATCTAAAGCCTACCCAGCTCACTTGACCTTAAATTTCCATTTTATTCTTTGTCTTCTGTGTCTTTGGGGGTCTATGATGAAAGTCATTCTCTCCCTCTCTACAGAGACATGGAGAAGAAGCATATTGGCTATTTAGTCACTCCTCAACCACTCTGGACCTCAGTTACTTCATCTGCAAAGTGGGAGCTGATAATAACACCTTCCAAAGCGCTGTTATGAGGATTCAATCTATTAAAGTATGGTAAGTATTTATACATAATACATAGTAAATCCTGTCTGCTATAATAATGACTATTATTTTTTTTCATCAATTAGATGAGTAGTTATTTATTGTCAGCATTGATTTTTGCCTTGTGCTAAAACTTTTTTAGACTGAAAGAGAAATAAGCCATAATCTTTGCCTTCAATGAACTTGTAATTTCACCAGAGTGGTGAGAAAACAACAGACAAAAAAATAAACAGTTCTATAGCAATTCTTAAAAGCCTATATGCTAGGAACAACAAAAAAAAATTACACTAAGCACAGATAAATACTGTACAAACATACCTCATTTTATTGAAACTTTGCTTTAATGTACTTCACAGTTACTTCATTTTTACAAATTGAGAGTTTGTGGCAACCCTGCATAGAGCAAGTCTATCAGTGATTTTTCCAACAGTATTATTTTTAATTAAGTTATGTACATATTTTCTTAGGCATGACGCTATCACACACTTCATAGACTAGAGTAGAGCGGAAACACAACATTTTTCACACTGTGAAACCAAAAAATTCGTGCCACTTGTGTTATTGCAATATTTACATTATCACCACGGTCTAGACAGAACCCACAGTATCCCTCGATGAGCCTGCATTGCTGGCTGCCATCATTTCCATTTGCCTCCAAGGACCCATTTTTCTGCCCCTCTCCCTCTATGCTTCCAAGCAGCTAATCCCTGTGGTCTGCATCTTTGCCATCTGTCTTCCGGTTAGAGGAAGCCAATGAGAGGCACCAGCAAGAGATCAGCTGGTGAGAGGAGAAAAGGCCAGGATATTTCTCCCTCATTTCCCCTGCTGCAGAGCTGTGCCTCTGACAATGGTTGCCTCTCCCCTATGGCTCCATCTCTCCCTGATTCCAATCCTTTTCTTTTTCCCTTTTATTTCTTCAGCCTTCCCACTGTGATTGATCCCTAGAGACCTCAGCATCCTTGCCTGGCCCCTTAACTCTGCCCACACCTGGGTAAATCAGTCCTTCCTAGAACTCTCTTTAGTTAAATCCTTTTGGAGGCAATTCTGTGTCCTGCCAGGACCATGACTGATCCAAGAACTGTAAGACATCAGTGATCTGAGAGTTATCTAATTCATCCAAACACTGTGAAAACAAATATTTAGGACCATGAAGAGCTTGGTGTAGGAAATAAGGGTCATCCAGATTTTCTTCATTGGTCAAAATATCCTGCAGCAGTACTAGTGATGGCAGCCACATTTTGAACACTTACTACGTAGCAGGTCCTTTAAGATGTCCTTGTCATGTCTTATCTCATTTAACCCTCCCCACACCCAATGAGGGCTTCCCAGGTGCCATTAGGGGTAAAGAACCCACCTGCCAATGCAGGTGACTTAAGAACCACGGGTTCTATCTCGAAGACAAGAAATCCCCTGGAGGATGGCATGGCAACCCACTCTAGTATTCTTGCATGGAGAATTTCCACGGACAGAGGAGCCTAGTGGGCTACAATCCATAGGGTCACAAAGAGTAGGACATGACTGAGCAACTAAGCACAGCACAGCACGTCATGGCTATAGCTTCCCCGCTGGTAAAGAATCTGCCTGCAGCGCAAGAGCTGCAGAATCCACCCAGTTCGATTCTGGGTCAGGAAGATCCCCTGGAGGAGGGCGTGGCAACCCACTCCAGTATTCCTGCCTGGAGAATCCCATGGACAGAGGAGCCTGGCAGGCTATAGTACACGGGGTCCCAGAGAGTCAGACACAACTGAAGCGACTTAGCTTGTACGCGTGCACATCATGGCTACAGTCTGTCATCATGTATTAATTGAACCTGGTGGAGACTTCCATACTTATAAGGCAGCTCAAAGGCTATGGCTCAGAATGTTATCTATAACCCCTGAGGAGCAACTAAAGGTCCTTGGCTTTGCTTTAATAACTTAACTATTACTATTTGGTCTCCTAAGGTTTTCCTTTGTTTCTGCATTTTCTCCCTTCTTGGATGTAAACTTATTCTTTGGCTAAAGCTTTTGAGGGGGCATGGACCATAGGTCCTCACCACTGACCACTAGTTGTAAGACACACAGATTTCAGAGAACCAGGAGAAAAAAGCCCACCCCACTGCCTTTCTGCTGGAGCACAGGTTTGCCTGGATTTTTTTTTTTATGTGCAATATCTCCCCAAAGTGTGTTCTTTTCTAAAATTCCTCAGATTTGCGCTCTCTAAGCTATTTTAGAAGATTTGGGTTAAAACAAGTGGAGAGGGGAAGATATATATACATATTTCTACCGGCTTGTGAAAACTGATTATATCACTTAAAAACACATCATTTGACTCAATTTGCTGATCTGATTACCCAATTACATACTTTCTAGGTAGCTTTATACCATGTTCCCAGTGGTTGGTGTTACCGTCTTCCCAGGCAGAGATCTGTCTCACTGTCTCCTCATCCGGTACCCCAGGCTTTACCTCCGTCTACCTACTTTTCCTGTAAACAACAATTTCTCTACTTATTATTTTTTCAATTATTATAACTAGAGCTTTCAAGTTAAAGAAAACAATGCTGTTTTCTCCCCAAAGCCAGCCTTTCCCTGATACAAAGTAACAATGATACTAAACATTGCCAGCAATTGTTATGAAAATGCATTTCTCTTGTATCCTGTTGTCATGGCAGCTAAAGATCAAGACATGCCTGCTACATACAGCAATTTATACTGAATTGAAAGATTGTTTGGTGGGGGAAAACATGAGAATGTATAATCGAATGCATTTGAAACCATAGCCCTACATACTGCAATATCAGTTATTCAAATAATATCTCTAAAGCAAAGTACATCATTTATTTCAATCAGTGTTGTGTTCATTATTTCTGCTCTTGGAGTTACTTGCATTTCCAACACACTGGCAATTTTATTATTTTTCTTGGCATTCAGAATCTCTGTATCACCTTTGCTCAGGCACTAGCCAGCCTAACACAGACAGCAGCAGTCAAGTCACATTGAGAGACTCAGAGCTGCGGTGGCATTTTCACTATTGCTTCTTTGTTTGCTGGGCTGGGGGCATCCCTTAGGTGAATATCTCCCTTGGACGGCAACTGCTTGAAATGTCACAGCGCGGCCAATTCCCCTTCATCCAGATTTTCACTTCACTGCAAGATACTCTACCTTATACATAGTGTTTAGCTTCTCCACGGGGGAGGGGGAGAAAAATCCAAGAATAAAAAGATGAGTCGGGGGG
This sequence comes from Cephalophus harveyi, assembly GCA_006410635.1. NCBI lineage: Eukaryota > Metazoa > Chordata > Mammalia > Artiodactyla > Bovidae > Cephalophus > Cephalophus harveyi. The sequence continues at coordinate 37,276 of SJYT01008629.1, read as the reverse complement.
CCTACCAGACTGAGACTATAAAGGGTTTAGATGCAAATAATTGAGTACAAAATACCACTTTTATTAACAATCCGGAGGGTGGGTCTTGTCCTTAATCCTTTTTATTGGTTTTCCCTCCAAATCACCCAGGGAGACGGACTGGTATTTGGCAAGAGGGAAGTAGAGGCATGGTGGGGATTAATGATCTACAATCACAGAACAGACCAGTAGCAGAGCAAGGATGAGAACTCAGAATTCTGAGCCATTGTTCAGTCCATGGCTGTGGGACAGAGGCCTTGAGAATTGTATGGAGATATCTACAGCTTAACTTAGGGCCAAATTAGTTTGGGGTAATTAGTTACACCACTTTTCCCACAGCCAGTAAGGCACACTAATGTTTTGGCCTTGACTTTGTGAAACTGGTTTTCATCCCACTTGGGGATAATCCCTGATTTCATCCTTTTGAATCCTGCCCCTTTGATATTGTCATCTGCCAGTCAAAAGCAGCGAGCAGCCTTCCCCAAGGTCTAGTTTTCCTCCTTAAGTTGTGCACATGTGTCAAATGTATACATCCACACTTGGCATGGAGGAGTGCATGTAAAATCACCAATTTACAGTGTCTCACTTCTCATCCTTGCCTGGCATTGATGAATCTGGAGAATCTGGTCATGTCATTGAAAAGGAAGGCAGCACAAAGCTATCACCTACAGACTCCCAGTGCCTGGACATCCCAGGTGGGACTAGCGGTAAAGAACCCACCTGCCAATGCAGGATACAGAAGAGACTCAGGTTTGATCCCTGGGTCGGGAAGAGCCTCTGGAGGAGAGCATGGCAACCACTCCACTATTCTTGCCTGGAGAATACCGTGGACAGATAAGCTTGGCGGGCTATAGTCTATGGGGTCGCAAAGAGTCAGACATGACTGAAGCAACTTAGCACACATGAAGACTCCCAGAGTCTGGGCATCAGGTATTATTATTATAGCCTCATGTCTACAATGAAAAAAACCAAAGAACATGGAGGTTAAGTAGCTGGCTCAATGTAACAGAGCCTGTAAATGGTAGAGCCAAGATGTGAACACAGTTGTGTGGCTCCAGAAACTGCTCAGCCACCATGCTAAACTAAACTGGCTCTGAGACACCAAGTGGTGAAGAGCTTAGGCTCCAGGATCCCATACACCAAGGTCGTATTCGAGCTGTAGGTGTGATCCTGGATAGGTGACTCCATGAGGCTCTGGGTTCATATGTTGTGATTGTTATCCCAAGATTTGCTAAATAAAGTCATTAGCACTGGACCTGGCACATGCAAGCCCTCCAAAAATGTTAGATGCTCATTCTAAGGAATAAACAAGTTCAGAGTGAATGAGCCAGAAGGTTTGGACCATGGTAGAATAGTCCAGGAAAGAGACTGGATATGAGGGAAAGAAAGAATTCCCTCTGCACAGTCCTGCCCTTTCTGCTCAAAAGGGGGCCAGGGCAAAAGGGGGGAAAATGAGAGTAATGAGCTAAGAACAGAGGAAGATTTTTCAGGTGATAGGAGGCTGGCTAGGTTTTGGACAAATTAAGGTAAGAAGAGAGCCAATACAAGACATGCTCTGAGGATGGAAGCCCCTTTAACAAGAAGCAAGTTTGGGGCAGTGACTTCCCAGGGTGATTGAATTAAACACTCTATTTCATCAACAACTAATCTAAAATTTTATGTTCAGCAAGTCCTTGGTTGCCTGAATGAAGCAACTCCTTCGTACAATGTGATGTTTTTCCCTTTCTGTCTTCATCTACTCAAAGCTGAAAGAGTTTAAATTTCTCTTCTAGGAAAGAAACATTCTCTCCCAGAAAAGCATGGAGCCAGGAGGAAATCCCAACTTCTGCGTGGCCCAACTTCCTGACACTGGGAGTCCTGGAATCACTACATACTGCAAATTCTACAAAGATCTTCTAGTCCAAAAGGAATATCTCACCACAGCCCCATGATCTGGAAATTCTCCTCTTGTTCTAGCCTGATGCTGATCTCGCCATCTGTCTGTTTTCCTGAAGACCTGTTTTTGTTTGTTTGTTTTTCATTTTTGGTTGCATAGGGTCTTAGCTGCAGCACATGTGATCTTTGTTGAGTCATGTGGATATTTTCTTTTGTAGCACAAGAAATTCTCTAGTTGTGGCATGTAGCTGCAGTGTGCTGGTTTAGTTGTTCCACGACATGTAGGATCTTGATTCCCCAACCAGGGACTGAACCAGCTTCCCCTGCATTGCAGGCAAATTCTTAACTCCTGGACCACCAGAGAAGTCACTGGAGTCCAGTTCTTGAAAGGCAGGGTAAAGTCAGGACCGCTGAAATCTTGTCAAAGACCTGAAGACTAAGAGTCAGAGAACCTGGGGTTAAGTTCAGGGTCTGGCACTCACTGTATGACCTTGGGCAAGTCACATGTCCTTCCTTTATGTCTGGTTTCTCAACTGTAAAATGAGAGCCTTTTATCTGCTTCAGAACTCTATGTTTTATGTGAACTCATTCTATGAGAAAGATATTCTTTGATCAGTAGATACTATCCAAAGCATGATTTATTACTGGGGGTTTAGAGGAAGTATCTTTTTCAAGGTCTATTGTTTTATATGATAATCACCAGTCCCTATAGACTTGGGATAATTTTGCCATCAAAATTTTCCATTATGGTAGCATTATAACTCTGTTTCAACAAGCTCGCTCAAGTAACTTTTCCATTGCAAATTCACATGATAATAGCATTATAAATGGCATCTCCAAAGACTTCAATTAAAATTGATTTGTCACTGTAATCTTAGCTAATAATGGTATGGTAATGGCATTATAATGAGGAGATCAAAGACTTACACTGAAATTATTTTGGCATTGTTATCCTATATTCTAAATGGCTTTGAATAGGCTGTTCTATACATAGATTGAAACTGTTGTGTCATAGTAATATTAAAAGCTAAGAGTATACGGAATGGAATCATTCACTCCTTTCCCCCCAAAGCCCAGCTTGGAGTTTCTCCTATCCTTTTCTTTTCCCATAAAGGTGAAGCTCAAATAGAGCTTCAATTCCAATTCCCCCTACCCAGGCCCACGAGGAACAAGAATAAGTTTGAGAGGATGCTCATGAGTGCCTAGAAATACTGCTCCCACATGTGGCTGGAGCAGACCTAGCTTCCCTCCTTCAGCAGATGCTGGGGCCTGAGTTCCTCTGCTCTGGGCTGGACATAATAACCTGAGCCAAGGGCTCCTGCTGGTGGAGACAGTGCCCTCACTCCTTCACAGGTGGTCATGCGGAGCTTCCCTGGTGGTTCAGATGGTAAAGAATCTCCCTGCAGTGTAGGCGACCTGGGTTCGATCCCTGGGTCGGGAAGATCCCCTGGAGAAGGGAATGGCAACTCACTCCAGCACTCTTGCCTGAAGAGTCCCATGAACAGAGGAGCCTGACTGGCTACAGTCCGTGAAGTCCCAAACAGTTGGACACCACTGAGAAGCTGACACTTCCGCTTTCTTTTCTTTCATGCCATGGAATTGGAATTCTGCAGCTTCCGAAGTTCAGCGCCTCCTGCCTCTCACCCCTTGTGACTTAGCCAGTGTCACCCTGGCTTTTTTTCTTTAAGGCATTCTTTTTCTTTTTTCTTCTTTTTTGTTTTGTTGTTGTTGTTGTTGTTATTTTGTGTTTTGGGGTGGTTTTTTTTTTTTGGCCATGCTCTTGTGAACTTTGAATGAGGTCAAGTCCTTCCACTCCCAGTTCTCTGCTTGTGGAACCAGTGGTGTGTGTGGTTGTTTTGTGTTTGTTTGCTTACTTTACAGGGACATAAACTAAACGGAATGAAATATAGACTCAGTTCATATTTACTGTGGAGAATATTCTGAGGTTCTAGTATCATTCTAGTTTAGAGAATACTATTGTTACATTGGTTAGCAATAAGACTGGGCTTCCCAAATGGTGCTAGTGGTGAAGAATCCACCCGCCCATGCAGGAGATGCAAGATACATGGGTTCGATCTCTGGATTGGGAAGATCCCCTGGAGTAGGAAATGGCAACCCACTCCAGTATTCTTGTCTGGAGAATTTCATCAACAGAGGAGCCTGGTGGGGTACAGTTCAGAGGGCCGCACAGAGTGGGACACCACTGAAGCGACTTAGCACACACAGCATTGACTAACAATTATATAGTTTCTACTACATGGTAGAAGCTATCCTCAACACTTTAAATATGCTAGATTCTTGTAATTCATGGTAGTCATGTTCTATAAAAGCCCTATGAATACTGAATTAAGAATTCCAAGCCACAAGTCCTAGGGGAAACACAGGGCTGGGTTCCTATGAGCCTCTGATCATATTTTTGTCCATTGATGGGCATAAAACATTTTTTAATGTGTATTTGGGTTTAAAGATACCTTATGTAACATACATTATTCAATCATTTACATTGAAGTCATGGCCAACAGCACTGTAGCTCATTCCTGAATGAGGGATCGAACCCGGGTCTCCCGCATTGGAGGCAGACGCTTTAACCTCTGAGCCACCAGGGAAGTGAAGCTTATCTAACATATGTATTTTCTCCATAAGGGACATCACAGTCTACTTGTTTTCAGGAACAACAGACATCACAGCACTGCTATGCCTTAGGGCCATCTTAAATAACAAAATCACCAACAAAAAGAACAAAGACACTTTTTTAAAAGTGACACTAAACAGACCATGAAAAGAACCCCTGTTTATAGAATGAGAGCTGAAACAAGAAGGTGGTATCACTGTGTCCAACCTCTCCTGGGACCATGCACTTTGAGCAACTTAAGTTTTTTTTTCCTGCATCTCATGAATGACCACACCATTGCCAGAGGTATTGATACTGAGGTTGCAAATAAATTTAGTGAGTAGACAAATTTGCAAGTACAGAATCTGGCAATAATGAGAACTGGCCGCATCATAATTGATTTAATCTTTACATTAACCTCATAAGTTAGGTACTGTTACTATTGCTCATCTCAGAGATGAGGAAACTGAGGCACAGAGAGTATGAGAAACTTGCTCAATGTTCAGTGTCAATTCAAATTAATTGATAATTGCTCTGGATTTGTTTCTAAATAAGTCATCAGCTTGATATTTAGTTTAGCTTTTTAATTTAGGAGAGTAGAATGACCCTAGTTTGGGGGTGGGAAGAGGTACCTGTAGACCTCCAATTTTTTAGGCTTTTGAATTAAGCCAGGATGGGGTACTGGCTTCCCTGATAGCTCAGATGGTAAAGAATCTGCCTGCAATGCAGGAGACCCAGGTTCAATCCCTGGGTCAGGAAGATCCCCTGGAGAAGGGCGTGGCAATCCATTCCAGTATTCTTGCCTGGAGAATTCCATGGACAAAGAAGCTTGGTGGGCTACAGTCCGTAGGGTCGCAATGAGTTGGACACAACTGAGCGACTAATATTTTCTTTCTTTCAGGATGGGGAACTAGCATGTAGAAGATGAGGCAGATACCCTTGGCACTAACCCAAATCCATTCTTCCATCCTGTCTACCTTCTTCTTGGCTGTTAGAGTATCAGCCTTCTGTGTGGCTCAGCACTGAAGACAGAGCACCTCCACCATCCCAGAGAAAGCGAATCTCCATTCACATAAGCCAATCAGAACACTTCCATGTCCCTAATCAAACTGGAGAGGCAAGGGCATGTGTTGCAATTCTAGTCAGAGAGCAGTGAAGGGAATGCACTGCAGAGCTCCAGGGGAAGGCTTTCTTTTCATGTAAGAGATGTCTGAGAAGGAGGAGTTCCTTCTCCTGCCTGTGAGTAATCAGTGTGTGAGAACGTGATACTTGGAACCACTGCAGCCGTCTTGTGACCATGAGGAGACAACCTGGAACGGCAGAGCTGAAAGCTGTAGTCACAGCACATTCCTGAAACCATCTTTCCGCCAATCCCTTTGTCAAACTTTACTTATTTAAGCTGCTTTTAATTCGGCTTTGATTAACAGAAACTGAACCTATCCTAATAGACACAGGAATTTTGCTTGGGAATCCATTATAATTGAGAACTGAGAGACACTAAGTACAGAAATTATATAGACAGAAACACACAGAGGTTGAACCCTATTTAAGAAGCACAATGTATTGGTTGCTAAGAGATGCTGAGAGGATATAAATGGCCAGGGATATTTCCCCTACTCAGAGACAGCTTATAATCCAGTAAGTTGAGAAAATCAAACATAGCCAGTTAAAGAATTCCTGTACAAAGAAACAGTAAATTCCATTTAATTCTGCCAGCATTAATTCTGAGATACATGTGGTAGAGCTCTGTTGATGAATTAGACACACTCCCTGTCCTCTACAATCTAGTAGAGAAAACTAGATTGACAGGTGATTATAATTCAAAGAATATTACAAAAAGATGTTTTGGGAGAAAGGTAAGTGAGAGATTGATTTCTTTTGGCAGACCTAGGAAAGCGTCATGTCTCCCCTGTGTGAAATTCTTCAGTGGCTTCCAGTTGTACTTCATTTGTTCAACAAATATTTGTTAAGCAATTAGTTGAAACCAGTCTGAATGCTAGGACACAGCAGGGAACAACAAAAAGTCCCTTCTCTTAGACCTTGCATTCTAATAAACACAAGACAATATAAAAGACAAATGAGTAAATATGTTTTATGTCCAGAGTGGTGTCACCAAGAAAAATAAAGTAAGCTGTAGAGGGTAGGAGTGCTATTTTATTTTTTACATTTTTACTGGATATCTGGAAAACATTAATTGGAGATCATGCATAGATTACAGTGTTTCCTTAGTTACAAATCAAAAATTTTAAACTAGCTGAATTCATTCCAAGAAAGTTATCTTCTTAGAGAAGGAAATGGCAACCCACTCCAGTATCCTTGCCTGGAAAATCTCATGGACACAGGAGCCTGGTGGGCTGCAGTCCATGGGGTCGCAAAGAGTTGGGCACGACTGAGCGACTAAGGCTTACTTCGGGGGGAAAAGCCGTTATTTAAGCAATTGAATATAGGATGAAAATAAGACATTATTGTAACCATTTATGTGGATACCTCATTTGAATGATAATTTCTCAAGTCCATGTTCATTTAGAAGTCAACCTGTTTAATAAAGATCTTTCTTTAGGCTGAAAAAAAAAACAAGAAAGAAAGTTATCTTCTGTCAGCCTGAAACTAACTGGGGGAGAGAAAGAGCTGGTGGAATTGACATGCTCGCTTGTAGAAGCTGGAATCTAGGAGTCCCTGAGTCTATGCTTGGTAATTCACTGGCTTGGGGACCTTGAGTTTCCTGCTGCTGCTGCTGCTGCTAAGTCGCTTCAGTCGTGTCTGACTCTGTGCGACCCCATAGACGGCAGCCCACCAGGCTCCCCTGTCCCTGGGATTCTCCAGGCAAGAACACTGGATTGGGTTGCCATTTCCTTCTCCAATGCATGAAAGTGAAAAGTGAAAGTGAAGTCGCTCAGTCGTGTCTGACTCTTTGCAACCCCATGGACTGCAGCCTACCAGGCTCCTCCCTCCATGGGATTTTCCAGGCAAGAGTACTGGAGTGGGGTGCCATCACCTTGGAGTGCTATTTTATACAGAATGGTGAAAAACTGGCATCTGAGTGGAAAACTAAAGGAAATGAGGGTGTGAGTCATGTGTGGATATCTATGGAAAGTGTTCAATGCAGAAGGAACAGCAAGTGCAAAGGCCCGAAAGCAGAGAGTGTCTGGCATACTTAGGAACAAGAAGCAGGTCAGTGTGCCTGGAAGAGAATGACTGATTGGGAGAAATGCTGTGGGAAGTGAGAGCAGAGTCAAGGGCAGAATCAAAATTACCGTGAAGTTAATGTACTCAGAAAGTCATAGGTTTCAGTATAACATGGTATAACCTGAAAAAGTAAGATATTTTAGCCACAATCAGTTACAATTCTTGTCTCTTTCCTTTCTGACTTTTCCGTCGTATTTCCCTTCGTGCTGGCTCTTTAAGAAGGCTGCAGGCATTTTGGGGGGCTGATGAAGAGGAAATTATCTTGGGGCTACACCTAGACTGAAGTTGCTGAGCTATATTTATGTGAATCACAGTGGCTTCCATGACTAGCTGTCCCTGTGTAGGAATGGCTCCAGCAGGTCACCACCCAGCACTGTGTGACCTGAAGATGCATGAGCAGAGGTCCAGTGAGAATAGAAATATGTCCTATGGAGTCCAAATCTGGAACTCTGCCAAATGTTTAACAAAGTGTGAAATATACAGAACCAGAAGCTAGTCTTCAGACAATTCTCCCAACATCTGATGTGTAAACTCGTAAGTGGAAGCTTAGTTCTCATTGACACCTAATCACAACAGAAGTTCTCTCCCATCAGGAATATATTCATGAGTGCAACAACGACAGTGATAAATGTACCTTTGCTGATGGACTCGAGAAAGAGTTTCATCAGACAAGGGTGTGAACTCCAAGCAGTATAACAAACAGCAAGTCTATTTGTCTGTAATGTCACCCACCGTCAATAATAAAACATAAATTTCCAACAATCATCCCAGAGGAGGACCTGGATTATCTTGTGTTCTCTCTATTGAAATGATATTACAATGTCTTTGTTAGACAGATAGGCAATCAAATGTAGGCAGACAAAGAATTTAAGGGAGAAAGCGTGACAAGGGTGGTTCAATCAGTTCATTAATGAAAACATTATTTTTCTGGATTCCATGATGTTGGCGCTAAGTGTCAGCTTTTTTACTTTTGTAATTTGTAGTGAGTTCTTTTCTCATACTAAATATGTATTCAGTTTCAAATGTTATTTTGTAGTCCTAATTTTGTATCATTTATCTTAGAGAGTTGCAAAAGTGTATCAGCTTGAGGTCTCAGAAAACCTAGGTCTGCTCCATTTTGAAGGCTCCTGAAGCATGGGGCAACTGTACTCCCAGGTTAAAGTTTAGGAGCAGTGGAAACAGTGCCAGACTTTATTTTTTAGGCTCCAAAATCACTGCTGATGGTGACTGCAGCCATGAAATTAGAAGACGCTTACTCCTTGGAAGAAAAGTTATGTCCAACCTAGATAGCATTTTCAAAAGCAGAGACATTACTTTGCCGACTAAGGTCTGTCTAGTCAAGGCTATGGTTTTTCCTGTGGTCATGTATGGATGTGAGAGTTGGACTGTGAAGAAGGCTGAGCGCCGAAGAATTGATGCTTTTGAACTGTGGTGTTGGAGAAGACTCTTGAGAGTCCCTTGGACTGCAAGGAGATCCAACCAGTCCATTCTGAAGGAGATCAACTCTGGGATTTCTTTGGAAGGAATGATGCTAAAGCTGAAACTCCAGTACTTTGGCCACCTCATGCGAAGAGTTGACTCATTGGAAAAGACTCTGATGCTGGGAGGGATTGGGGGCAGGAGGAGAAGGGGACGACCGAGGATGAGATGGCTGGATGGCATCACTGACTCGATGGATGTGAGTCTGAGTGAACTCCGAGAGATGGTGATGAACAGGGAGGCCTGGCGTGCTGCGATTCATGGGGTCACAAAGAGTCGGACACGACTGAGCGACTGAACTGAACTGAACTTCCATTAGCAGAGTTCAGTGGTGATTCCCAGATTTGGGGAATTCATGGACCATTAATATTTCCCCCTCAAATTTTGTTCAATTCACTCAGCCATGTCTGATTCTTTGTGACCCAATATTTAATTGCTAACTTAGATAAAAAGCCAGAATTTCCCTGGTGAGCCAGTAGTTAAGAATCTGCCTGCCAATACAGGGGTCATGCGTTCTACCTGTGATCCAGGGGGATTCCACATGCCACGGGCAACCGAGCCTGAGAGCCACAACTACTGAAGCCCCCGTGCCCTAGAGCCGTGCTCTGCAACAAGAGGAGCCGCTGCTATGAGAAGCCCTCGCGCTGCAACTAGAGAAAGCCTAAGAGCAGCAAAGACCCAGCGCAAACAATAAATAAATAATTTTTTAAAGCCACCTAAATAAGCATTTAAAACAGCCGTATCTACTGCTTTTTTTTTTTTTTTCAAATAAGCATATTATAAAGAAACATACGGAAGTCTTTTTGGATAAAATTATATAATATCTACATTTTGTTTTAAATTTATCCAACAGGGTATAGAGGAGTAAGAGGAAGATTAGATAAAACAAGATTGATCATTTGTTGGGTACATGGGGGCTCAATACACTAGGCTGCCTTTGTAAAGGCTGGTCATTTTCGTAATAAGATGTGTAAAAATTAACCTGATCCAGCATACCCATAGTTCTATAAAAGAAAGAACATATGAGCACACCAGAAGTTGGGAGGCCATTAAGTACCATCCTTCATATTAAATAAATTCAATCTAAGAAAAAACTCACTATACTGTGATTATTTTTGTTACTGCTGTTTCAGAGTCAGTCAAAGAAATTCATCCCAAGCTGTTCAGAGACCACCTATGTGGGAGTGGGGTCAAGTTGGCAGATTACTCTCAAATGTTTCAGATAAAGGAAAAAAAGCTCTTTGAATTGTACTTCGTAGTTTTTCATAAGATTATGATGTATGCACAAACATATAAGAGAACTGAGGTTAAATCTTGGACTTTGCCATATAGTTAAACATTACTGTGTTAATCACCCAATCTGCCTGAGTCCTCAGTTACTTTACTGAAAATAATAAGTACCTCCCACAGTCACATCACTGTATTTAAAATAAGTAACCAACAAGGATCTACACAAGGAGCTCGGCTCAATGTTATATGGTAGCCTGGATGGGAGGGGAGTTTGGGAGAGAATGGATAAATGCATATGCATGGCTGAGTCCCTTTGCTGTCCACCCAAAACTGTCACAACATTGTTAATTGGCTACATTCCAATACAAAATAATAAGTTTTTTTAAAGAAAAGAGATGTTAAGTATCAAAAAGAAAAAAAAAACCTTTCCCTGAAAGCCATCTGGAAGTTCAGGTTTTTTTGAGTATTAGCTACCTCCACCTGTACTCAGTGCAGTGGTAAAGAATCTGCCTGCCAGTGCAGGAGATGCAAGAGACACAGGTTCGATCCCTGGGTCAGGAAGATACGCTGGAGGAGGGCATGGCAACCCACTCCAGTATTCTTGCCTGGAGAATTCCATAGACAGAGGAGTCTGGTGAGGTTACAGTCCTTGGGGGCACAGAGTCAGACATGACTGAGCGTGTGCACACACACACACACACACACACACACCTTCTTGGCACCCAGGAATAATTACTGCACTTTTCTTCACTACAAAAAAAGTATCCCCAACAGTTTTTTTAAGGAGTAAATAAGACAACTCATACACCTTATGTATTTATAGTAGAAGCATGAACTGGTACAGCCCTTTAGAGGACAATTTGATGATAATTCCTCAAATTTTATATACCTTTATCTTATGGCCCAGCATAAGGATTTATTCTTCAATCATCCTTGTATATATGTGAAATGACACATGTATAAGATATTCATTTTAATATGGCTTTTAGCTATAAAATCTGAAAACAACCCAAATGTTCATCAGTAGAAGACTAATTAAATTCTGGCACCTCTATACAATGCAGCTGTGAAAAAGAACCAAGAAGCTACATAATGAGAGGAAAAAATCTCCAATCAGAATTGTTTAGTGAAAAACATAGGATGCAGAACATGTGTATGATTTCCTACCTTTAGATTAAAAGAAAGGAAAATAAGAATATGTATTCATATTTGCTTAAGGAAAGTGTTTGCAATGCAGAGGATCCAAGTTTGATCCCTAGGTTGGGAAGATCCCCTGGAGAAGGAAATGGCAACCCACTCCAGTATTCTTGCCTGGAGAATCCCATGGATAGACGAGCCTGGTGGGCTATACCACAAGGGGTTGCAAAGAGCCGGACATGGCTCAGCAACTAAGTTACACATTTTTTTCTTATTTTTTCAACATGCTTACTAGAAATTTTTAAATTGTGAACAGGACTCACTTTTGAGGCTCACACTAAATTCTGGATAATGCTACTCTATAGCATTAAGTACTGGAACTCATACAAAGGAGAGGCTTCATGTATGCTTGTTAAGGGAATAAGAGAATAAATATCCTGTGACAAGTCTGACATGTGACAATATCCTGGAGGAGAAGAGTTAGGCTTCTCAAACTGCTTCTTTACTTTTTTATCTTTTGTTGAAATATAGCTGATTTACAATGTTGAGTTAGTTTTAGGTGTACAGTAAAGTGATTCCATTATACATATCTATATATGTGTATATACACATATATAGATATGTATAAATCTAACTAGTTCTTTAGATTGAAAGCAAGAAAGCAGAAGAAACTCTCCTCCTTGTCAGGGCCACCACCTCTTATTATCACGGGACAGGCATTTAAATTGAACAAATTTAAATAGTCTCTCAATTATAATCAGTGATTAATCAGTATGAAGGTGATGTGTTTGCTTCCTACACTGAATGTTTGGAGCTTTTCAAGCACAGCAGCCTGTAGAAAATGTCCTTCTTCCTCTAGAGGTCTGAGAAAGCGAAGGATGCTTACAGAGTCCCATCCAGAAATACATTTGATTTTTCAGTTCAGAAAATGAATCCCCGTCTTAAACCTCCCAAATACCACATGCATCACCACACCTGAAGTGGAGCAATGGACAGGAAAGAACACTGGCTTGAATTCAAATTTGGGCTCTGCGTTAGTTTTCTAGGACTCTGTGACAGTTTCCTAGGGCTCTGTGACAGAGTATCACAAAATGCTTGACTTAAACAACAGAAACTGATTGTCTCATAGTTCTGGAGCCTGGAAATCCACAACAAAGAGTCATCAGGGTTGGCTCCATCTGAGAGCTGACAGGGAAGGATCTTTCCAGTTCTTCCTCCTGAACATGTAGGTGGCCATCCGCTCCCTAGCTCCCTCTTTTTTATTATTTATTTTTATTTATTTTGGGCTTCCCAAAATAGGTGGCACTAGTGGTAAAGAACCTGCCTGCCAGTGCAGGGGATGTAAGAGACGTAAGTCAATCCCTGGGTCCAGAATATCCGCTGGAGGAGGGCGTGGCAGCCTACTCCAGTACTGTTGCCTGGAGAATCCCACGGACAGAAGACATTGGCTGGCTACAGTCCGTGGGGTCACAGAGAGTCAGACACAACTGAAGCGACTTAATATGCACACTTTTGTTTATTTGGCTGCTCCACGTCTTAGTTGTGGCACGCGGGATCTTCAATCTTCATTGCAGCATGTGGGATCTCAGTCCCCTCCATTGGGAGTGTGGAGTCTTAACCACTGGAACACCAGGGAAGTCCCTTCTCCCTCGGCCTCTTTGCACTGTCTTCCCTCTGTGATTGTCCATCTCCAAATTTCCCCTTTATATAAGATTTGGACTAGGGTCCATGCTAATGACTTCATTTTAACTTGATTACCTCTGTAAAAACCCTATCTCAGATAAGGTCACATTCTGAGGTCTCGGGGATTAGGACTTCTCTGTTAGAATAGGGCAGGGGTTTCTGTCCTTATGTGATGACCTTCATTAAACTTCTCTGAGCCTCAGTTTCTTTATCTTGTACCTGGAAAACTTGCACTGAGAATGGAAGATTACATATGTAAAACCAGTTAGCTAAGCTGGTAGCCCTGGCACTGGTGGTAATCATCTTTGCCTTCACTTGGGGCAACTAAGGTCTTCCCAGGTGGCTCGATGGTAAAGAACTCGCCTACTAATGCAAGAGCCACAGGAGACGCAGGTTCAAACTCTGGGTCAGGAAGATGATCCCCTGGAGGAACAAATGGCAACCCACTCGAGTATTCTTGCCTGGAGAATCCCCTGGACAGAGGAGCCTAGTGGGCTACAGTCCATGGGGTTACAAACAGTCAGACATGACCGAGCGACTATGCATGCAAGCACGGGGCACATAAAGCTCTCATTTGAAAATAAAGCCAACACCAAGGAAACCAAGATGGGGAAGGAGAGAGGTCCTGGTTATGTTGAATGCCTGGATCCAGACATGGCTGAGATCACTAAGTCCCTAGAATTTTCAGATATGTAAGCAAATATATTTCCTTTAGGTTTAAAAAAAAATAGAAAAAAAATTAAAATGGGACAGGGCCTATGACATAGTCAGCCTTTATGAAATGATATATATTTTTCATGGTGGGCACAAGAGTGCCTTGTAATAACTAGTTCAGTTCAGTTCAGTTCAGTCGCTCAGTTGTGTCTGATTCTTTGAGACCCCATGAATCGCAGCACACCAGGCCTCCCTGTCCAACAACAACTCCTGGAGCTCACTCAGACTCACGTCCATCGAGTCAGTGATGCCATCCAGTCATCTCATCCTCTGTGTCCCCTTCTCCTCCTGCCTCCAGTCCCTCTCAGATTCAGAGTCTTTTCCAATGAGTCAACTCTTCTCATGAGGTGGCCAAAGTACTGGAGTTTCAGCTTTAGCATCAGTCCTTCCAAAGAAATCCCAGGGCTGATCTCCTTCAGAATGGATTGGCTGGATCTCCATGCAGTCCAAGGGACTCTCAAGAGTCTTCTCCAACACCACAGTTCAAAAGCATCAATTCTTTGCCAATCAGCTTTCTTCACAGTCCAACTCTCACATCCATACATGACCACAGGAAAAACCATAGCCTTGACTAGATGGACCTTGTGCTGTCTAGGTTGGTCGTAACTTTTCTTCCAAGGAGTGAGCATCTTTTAATTTCATGGCTGCAATCGCCATCTGCAGTGATTTTGGAGCCCAAAAAAATAAAGTCTGACACTGTTTCCCCATCTATTTCTCATGAAGTGATGGGACCGGATGCCATAATCATTTTCTGAATGTTGAGCTTTAAGCCAACTTTTTCACTCTCCACTTTAACTTTCATCAAGAGGCTTTTTAGTTCCTCTTCACTTTCTTCCATAAGGGTGGTGTCATCTGCATATCTGAGGTTATTGATATTTCTCCCAGCAGTCTAACTAGACTGTGTTCCTAAATTTTTAAGGACAAGCTCATCATTTGTAGTGTGGGTAGACAAAGACTCCAGTGATATTTGTACGTTTCAGACACCCTAAACAGGCTCCAAATATTTGCCTGCAAAAGAAGATATTTGTTACTATTCTGTGTCTTTTCTCTTTCTCTGAAGCACCCTCTCAGAGATTCAGAAGCATGCCCTCTAACCTCCCATTCCTACTCAAAAGCTATTTATTTCCATCTCTCATGGACCCTAACAAATTATCTGCCTGCTTCATGGCACCCCTTTCATAAACATTCTCCTTCCAAATTTTCACACACACTTTAAAAAAAATTAAAAACCCTTACAGTGGACTTTCCTAATGGTTAGGAGTCCACCTCCCAATGCAGGGGACAAGAGTCCGATCCCTAGTCCAAGAAGATTCCGCATGCCTCTGGGAAACTAAACCCCACAGCTGCAACTACTGAAGCCCACGAGCCCTAGAGCCCATGCTCCGCAATAAGAGAAGCCACTACAATGAGAAGCCTGAGCCCTGCAACAAGAGAAAGCCCACCTGCAGCAACAAAGACCCAGTACAGCCAAAAATTAAATAAATAAATAAATTTTTACAAATTTACAAAGTAACAATCACGTCCATTTTATGGGTACAAAAAGAGCCCAGATTACAGAGTAGAACTAGGATTTGATGTCATATCTTTCTGATGACCTAGACAGCATATTAAAAAGCAGAGACATTGCTTTTTCAACAAAGGTCCCTCTAGTCAAAGCTATGGTTTTCCAGTAGTCATGTATGGATATGAGAGTTGGACTATAAAGAAAGCTGAGCACCGAAGAATTGATGCTTTTGAACTGTGGTGTTGGAGAAGACTCTTGAGTCCCTTGGACTGCAAGGAGATCCAACCAGTCCATCCTAAAGGAGATCAGGCCTGGATGTTCATTGTAAGGACTGATGCTGAAGCTGAAACTTCAATACTTTGGCCACCTGATGGGAAGAACTGACTCATTGGAAAAAACCCTGATGCTGGGAAAATTGAAGATGGGAGGAGAAGGGGATGACAGAGAATGAGATGGTTGGATGGCATCACCAAGTCAATGGACATGAGTTTGAGTAAGCTCCAGGAGTTGGTGATGGACAGGGAAGCCTGGCATACTGCAGTCCATGGGGTCACAAAGAGTAGACACCACTGAGCAACTGAACTGACTGACTGACTTTCTGATGACAAAGGTCATCATCTCACTTCACTAACCAGCCCCGCCCAACTCCTGGTTGATGGCCTTTCCCTGTCTCCCTTACAGAGAAACCTGATCCTGAATATTCAAAACACTCTGAAAACATCCTGTACAAATATAAAATCTTATACAAATGCAAGAAACCCATGTAAAACCACAAATCAACTTCTCAGATTGTTGTGTGGCAACCCCTGTTTGAACTGATGACTCTTAAAATCTCTCACAGGAGTGAAACTCCATGACTCCATAGCTATAAAATGTATAGCTATAAAGAAAAAGCCCATAACCTATTAAAACCTTGTCTTGCCTAGGATGCTTTCAATTGCAAGCAACAATGTCTTCAGCCATAGAAGGGATTTACTGGCATCTGTAAATGAAAGGCCTAGACGTAGATTCAGGAAAGCCTTATATCCTAGAGCTTAACAATGTCACCAAGTTCTGATTTTCTCTTGTCTCTCAGTTCTGCCTTCTTCAGTTCAACTACATCTTAAGACTGCCTTCCTTTTGAGGACCCCAAGGGGCTGCCAGCCTACCTCTTCATTCATAGCCAAAAGAAAAAAGGAGTCTTCCCAGGATCCCCTGGAATGGTCCTGAGATCCATTCTGATTGGATGGCCTTAGGTCACATGTCCACCACCTCTGAACCAATCACTGTGTCAGAGGATGAAACCCAGTGATTGGTTCAGTGGATCACACTTGACTCCTGGAGCCTGAGAGGAAGTCTTCTACCTCAAAATGAGAGTGATTCCCAAATAGAAATTAGGAGCTATGAGAAAGCAAGAAGGAAAAGATGCTAGAAAAGCAATCAATATATTTTCATTGTGAAGCCTTTTTAGCCTTTCCTATCCCATAATGCCTGATTTGGAAAGTGGTTTGGAGCTTCCATAACACTCTGATCAAGTCCCTAATTAGCTGGATTGCACCAGATTTTCTCATCCATATTTCTGCTCACTGAGCACATCAGTCCTCCACTTACTTATTTTATAATTCAAATTAGTAAGACCCTTTCAATAGTTTAAATCTCTCCACTGAGCAAGCTTGTCTGTTATCTGGAAATATATGGCCACATGAATTTATTCAAAACACAACATTTTCTCATTATAATGAGACATGATTATTAATGGCAGAGTGCCCATCAGAAATGAAACTAATCTTTCATTTTGTTCAAAATAAATGTGCTCTAAAAAGTACAGAGATGGTAAAATTAATTTGAAAGTAATCAATTGCTGCATTTTAAATGAACGTAATTATGTAATCATTAAATTATTTAATGGGCTTCATTAGGCTTATTTCTGGCTTGGGTGTCAC
Organism: Cephalophus harveyi; assembly: GCA_006410635.1. NCBI lineage: Eukaryota > Metazoa > Chordata > Mammalia > Artiodactyla > Bovidae > Cephalophus > Cephalophus harveyi. The sequence goes on along the minus strand of SJYT01008629.1, from coordinate 19,917 downwards.
ATTTTTTTCTTCCAATTAGCTCAAGTGCTAAAATTAATTTTTTATTACTGGTAAGAATACCAATCCCAGTCAGAATGATAGCTGGGGTCTACCCAGCTGTACCTGGAGGTTAAGCTGAGCCATCCTTCCTCTAATAATAGGATTCTTCATGTCAGTACAAATAAAGCCAATCAAGATGTGAAGAAATAGCCCAGGCAAATTCATGGCAAATACCAGACTGCTTCCAACCAGACAGGACACTGTCAGATTCAACTTGGGTGGTCCATTGAAAGTCTTGCAAAAGAGACGTCTCCCAGAGGAAACCTGTGGGGCAACCCTTGTCAATGCTATATTAGAACCTAGAATGGGTGTGAGCACCATCTGAAAGTGAAGTGAAAGTGTTAGTCACTCAGTCTTATCCGACTCTTCACGATCACATGGATTGCCACCAGGCTCCTCTGTCCATGGGATTCTCCAGGCAAGAATACTGGAGTGGGTTGCCATTCCCTTCTCCAGGGCATCTTGCAACAACAAAGATCAAATCTGGGTCTCCCACACTGCAGGTGGATTCTTTACCATCTGAGCACCAGAGAAATCCTGCAACAGTACAAACATAGACATCTCACAGACCTATGTTCAAACCACAATTTTGCAGGACTTCCCTGGTGGTCCAGTAGCTGAGACCCTGCGCTCCCAATGCAGGTGGTCTGGGTTCAATCCTGGTCAGGGAACTAGATTCCATGCTGCAAAGAAGGTCAAAGATTTTGAGGGCTGCTACTAAGACCCAAGAAAGGCAATGCCAAAGAATGCTCAAACTACCACACAATTGCACTCATCTCCATGCTAGTAAAGTAATGCTCAAAATTCTCCAAGCCAGGCTTCAGCAATACATGAACCGTGAACTCCCTGATGTTCAAGCTGCTTTTAGAAAAGGCA
>SJYT01008629.1:0-18647 GCA_006410635.1 Cephalophus harveyi | reverse complement strand
TCGATGGACGTGAGTCTGAGTGAACTCCTGGAGTTGGTGATGGACAATGAGGCCTGGCGTGCTGCGATTCATGGGGTCGCAAAGAGTCGGACACGACTGAGTGACTGAACTGACTAAGACCCAGGGCAGCAAATAAATAAATAAATTGTTTTAAATCCAAATTTTGTTAGTGGAAGGGTATGTGACCCAAAGCAATTTATATAAACTCTATGAACCTCAGTTTCTTCAACTGCAAATGGGAGCAATGAAGCAACTAGTAATTTCTCAGAGCTGTTCGTCAGGATTGGCAATAATGTGTATGAAGTGTCTGGCATATCGCATTCACTCAGTATGTGGTTATTATTCTATCAGACATCCACAGATTTAATCTTCATGTATGTTAAGTTTAAGACACAGACTTTTTCAATCTAAACACTAACAATAAATCCTATCAGTTCAGTTGCTCAGTTGTGGCTGACTCTTTGCGACCCCATGAATCGCAGCATGCCAGGCCTCATTGTCCATCACCAACTCCAGGAGTTCACTCAGACTCACGTCCATCGACTTAGTGATGCCACCCAGCCATCTCATCCTCTGTCATCCCCTTCTCCTCCTGCCCCCAATCCCTCCTAGCATCAGGGTCTTTCCCAATGAGTCAACTCTTAGCATGAGGTGGCCAAAGTTTGGAGTTTCAGCTTCAGCATCAGTCCCTCCAATGAACACCTAGGACTGATCTCCTTTAGGATGGACTGGTTAGACCTCCTTGCAGTCCCAGGGACTCTCAAGTCTTTTCCAACACCACAGTTCAAAAGCATCAATTCTTCAGTGCTCAGCTTTCTTCACAGTCCAACTCTCACATATGAATACTGGAAAAACCATAGCCTTGAGTAGACGGATCTTTGTTGGCAAAGAAATATCTCTACTTTTCAATATGCCATCTAGGTTGGTCATATCTTTCCTTCCAAGGAGTAAGCGTCTTTTAATTTCATGGCTGCAGTCACCATCTGCAATGATTTTAGAGCCCAAAAATTTCCCAAGTGACAGTGTTTAAAAAAAAAAAAAAAACACTGCAAATTACTCTTTTAAAAAGACATTATAGAATGAAGGCATTTATAGTGCCTCAAAAAGAGAGAGGCAATATGGCTTGGGGATTAAGACCATGCGATCTGGAGGCAGACTTTCTAGGTTCAAATGAAACAATGAATTCCTAGTTGTATGTCTTTGATCAAGCTACTTAATCTCTTGAAATCTTGGTATCCTCATCTAGAACTCAGAGTAGGACGTCCCTGGTGGTACAGTGGATAAGAATCTTCCTGCCAATGCAGGGGACACAGGTTTGATCCTTGGTCTAGGCAGATCCCACATGCCATGGAACAACAAAGACCATGTACCACAACTACTGAGACCGTGCTCTAGAGCACCAGAGCCACAACTGCCAAGCCCGCGCGCTGCAACTACTGAAGCCTGTGTGCCTAGAGCCGGTGCTCTGCAACAAAAGAAGCTACTGTAATGAGAAGCCCGCACACCACAGCTAGAGAGCACTTGAAACTCTGAAACTAGAGAAAACCCAAGCAGCAGTGAAGAATCAGCACCACCAAAAAAAAAAAAAAACTGAGAGTAGCAATAGAATTGCGTTATTGTGAGGGTTAATTATATAATGTATAGAAAGTCAAGTGCCCAGCACCAGTATATATGATCTATTGCTATTATCGTGCAAAAGCACGCCGGCTACGACGGACCGCAGCCTAGAGGAGCTACCCCACGCCCAAGGTCAGGGGCGGCGACCCAGAGTGCCAGGGTGCAACAGCGCAGGAGCGGCCGAGAGGAGCTAGCCCACGTCCGAGGTCAGGGGCGGCGGCCGAGAGGAGCTATCCCACACCCAAGCTCAGGAGCGGCAATCGAGAGCGTCAAGCTGCAACAGCACAGGAGGGCAGAAAGGAGCTACTCCACGTTCGAGGTCAGGATGGGCAACCTCTTCCAAGGTAAGGAGCAGTGGCTACGCTTTGCTAGAGAAGCCATGAAGAGATACCCCACGTCCAAGATAGGAGAAACCCAAGTGAGACAGTAGGTGTTGCGAGAGGGCATCAGAGGACAGACACACTGAAACCATAATCACAGAAAACTAGTCAATCTGATCACATGGACCACAGCCTTGACTAACTCAATGAAACTAAGCCATGTGCTGTGGGGCCACCCAAGAGGGGCGGGTCATGGTGGAGAGGTCTGACAGACTGTGGCCCACTGGAGAAGGGAATGGCAAACTACTTCAGTATTCTTGCCTTGAGAACCCCATGAACAGTATGAAAAGACAAAATGGTAGGATACTGAAAGAGGAACTCCCCAGGTCATTAGGTGCCCAATATGCTACAGGAGATCAGTGGAGAAATAACTCCAGAAAGAATGAAGGGATGGAGCCAAAGCAAAAACAATACCCAGTTGTGGATGTGACTGGTGATAGAAGCAAGGTCCAATGCTGTAAAGAGCAATATTGCATAGGAACCTGGAATGTTAGGTCCATGAATCAAGGCAAATTGGAAGTGGTCAAACAGGAGATGGCAAGAGTGAACATCGACATTCTAGGAATAAGTGAACTAAAATGAACTGGAATGGGTGAATTTAACTCAGATGACCATTATATCTACTACTGTGGGCAGGAATCCCTTAGAAGAAATGGAATAGCCATCATGGTCAACAAAAGAGTCCGAAATGCAGTACTTGGATGCAATCTCAAAAATGACAGAATGATCTCTGTTCATTTCTAAGGCAAACCATTCAATATCACGGTGATCCAAGCCTATGCCCCAACCAGTAACACTGAAGAAGCTGAAGTTGAATGGTTCTATGAAGACCTACAAGACCTTTAGAACTAATGACCAAAAAAGATGTCCTTTGCATTATAGGGGACTGGAATGCAAAAGCAGGAAGTCAAGAAACATCTGGAGTAACAGGCAAATTTGGCCTTGGAATACAGAATGAAGCAGGGCAAAGGCTAATAGAGTTTTGCCAAGAGAACGCACTGGTCATAGCAGTCACACCCTCTTCCAACAGCATAAGAGAAGACTCTACACATGGACATCACCAGATGGTCAACACCGAAATCAGATTGATTATATTCTTTGCAGCCAAAGATGGAGAAGCTCTATACAGTGAGCAAAAACAAGACCGGGAACAGACAGTGGCTCAGATCATGAACTCCTTATTGCCAGATTCAGACTTAAATTGAAGAAAGTGGGAGATGACCATTAAGATATGGCCTAAATCAAATCCTTCATGATTATACAGTGGATGTGAGAAGTAGATTTAAGGGACTAGATCTGATAGAGTGCCTGATGAACTATAGACAGAGGTTCGTGACATTGTACAGGAGACAGGGATCAAGACCATCCCCATGGAACAGAAATGCAAAAAAGCAAAATGGCTGTCTGAGGAAGCCTTACAGATGGCTGTGAAAAGAAGAGAAGTGAAAAGCAAAGGAGAAAAGAAAAGATATAAGCATCTGAATGCAGAGTTCCAGAGAATAGCAGGGAGAGATAAGAAAGCCATCCTCAACGATCAATGCAAAGAAATAGAGGAAAACAACAGAATGGGAAAGACTAGAGATCTCTTCAAGAAAATTAGAGATACCAAGGGAACATTTCATGCAAAGATGGGCTCGATAAAGGACAGAAATGGTATGGACCTAACAGAAGCAGTTGGATGACATCACCGACTCGATGGACCTGAGTTTGAATGAACTCCGGGAGTTGGTGATGGACAGGGAGGCCTGGCGTGCTGCGATTCATGGGGTCGCAAAGAGTCGAACACGACTGAGCGACTGAACTGAACTGATTGCTATTATTATTCATTAACAGCAGTAGTTGTATAGAAGCATGAGACATTGACAAGAATGTTTTCTAGACTTTAAAAAAATATATTTCAAAATCAGACAAAAAGATATATTTGGTCCATTAACCTCAAAAACAAAAATTTTATTCATTCATTTAACAAACATTTATTAGTTAATCACTATGTGTCAGACACTGAATTTAGATGTGTAACAGAAAAAATTATGAAATTTTTTAAGCTTATTGTTCAAATTTGATCTTTCAAACCAACTGAGTTGGAAAACTTTGCCTAACATCTTCTTAGGAGGAGGAGACAGGAAAAGGTCACTGGTATGTCATTCGGAAAGCTACCTTCCCTGTTCATACATCAGACTGGCCCTCAGGTCACAGAAATGCAAATGAGGAGCTCAGTGTCACAGCCAACATGGCCTTTCAGAAACTTGACACAGACACACCAGGGACCAAGTGCTGCTGTGTTCCAGAACAAGTTCTTTTTGTTTGTCTTGCCATATTACATCCATTATGGATGTCTAACATTGAAGGGATCCATCAAAATTTAAATTACATGCAGTTTTTTGCACCTAAAAAACTGTAGTCAAATTCTTTCTTCCCCTTCTGTCTCTCCCTCCCTCCCCTCCTATCTCATTCTCTCTCTTTTTTCCTTTTTTTTCTATTTTTTATTTTTCTTTTTTTCTCTCTTCAGTTTAAAAAACCAGAATTTGCTCTCAGAACTCAGATGAGGGCTTCCCTGATGGGTCCAGTGGTTAAGGATCTGCCTTCCAGTGCAGGGGATGCAGGCTGGGTCCCTGGGGGTAGGGGGAGGAACTAAGATCCCATGTGCCACAGGGTAACTGAGTCCTTGAGCCACGACTACTGAGCCCATGCTCCACAACTAGAGGGAAGCCCACACAACACAATGAAAGACCCAACATTAATTAGTTTAAAAAACAGAACTCTGATGAGTTTTTTCTGAATCAAATCAGAAGCAGATCTTGGACAACTTAGCGGTCATGTCTCAAGTGGTAAAGAATCCACCTGCAATGCAGGAGACTCAGGTTCCATCCCTGGATCAGGAAGATCCCCTGGAGAAGGGAATGCCTACCCACTCCAGTATTCTTGCCTGGAAAATGTCATGGACAGAGGAGCCTGGCAGACTACACTTCATGGGGTCACAAAGAATCAGACACAAGTTAGCAACTAATACTTTAACTTTAGCCATCATGTCAGGAGGAAAAGGGTAGCCAACAGACATTGTCTAATTCTAACTAACCCTGCACTAGGGTTCCTGTGATTTCTGATTTAGCACAAGAAAATTTGACACTGTCCTGTTGACATGGGTTCCCAACAGTCACAATTCCCAACATTAATTAAATAAACATTCATTAGCAAAGCAGGACCATGATGAAGTTCTGGTTTTCTATCTTTTCAGAGGTGCCAACTTTGCCTAATGTGAAAAGTTTACTCAAACCATATTAGGACAGGCTTTTACAGCTGTCAGCTGAATCATCAGAAATTGTAAATCAATGACTGGACCCAGGACTGAGTAAGGATACAGTGCAAGTGATATCTATAAAGGTACAAAACTTGCTAGTTTCATGCATAGAAAGGGAACATCTTTAAAATACAAATCTTAACCCAAGCTGCATATCTGCAACTCATTTCAAACATTCATCAAACTAATTAACAGCCACTAGATTTGCCAATTTTAAAAAATCCATTTTTTTATACCAATGCACTAATTAGCAAATCCATTGCTAGTGATCTCTAAAGGATGGAAGAGGACTTGCAGTAGCCCCTTCCAGAGCCTGACTCCTTCAGTAGCTATTCACCCAAGTCTGTGCACACTGATGGTGTTACTTGACCACCAGGCAAGTTCCCTGGCACATGCCTGCTATCCCATTAATAGTGCTGAACCATTTATTTTATTTTTTTCAAAGAATTTTTTTTTTGTGGGTCATTTTAAAAGTCTTTATTGGATTTGTCACAATATTGCTTCTCTTTTTAAGTTCTGGTTTTTTGGCCAACAGGCATGTGTGATCTTAGCTCCTCAACTAGGGATTGAACCCACACCCCATGCATTGGAAGGTGAAGTCTTAACCGCTGGGCTACCAGCGAAGTCCCTGTGCTAACGTATTTTAAAAGAAATCTTACAGACATTGTAACAGGTTGGGGGTGAGGGGGGGAAATGCCTCTTGTTATTGATGTAGAAGAAATCAGGTAGAGAACAAAATCCCCAGGATCACTTCTATTTCTGGAATCTGAGGTCACCGAGCTTTAAAGGCAGAGGAAGAAAATACTCCCACAGACTCTTGAGAGATCCAAGAACTAATCCAGGTCTGGAGAGGGACACAGAGGCGTCTTTCTATACGGCAGACATGACATCTCTCGCTGCCCTGCCGTGAGATTTGGGAAAGTGCCTTAGGTTCATGGATCGGCTTCCAAGGCTCTTTCCCAATGGGCTTATAAACTAAATCCCTGAGTTAACAAACGAAAACCACTGGACTGCATTCAGGATAGACCCAGACTAGCATTTAGTCCTTAGGTATTTTTACTAGCCCGGTAGGAATCCACACTGCCCCACAACCACTGTGTATTAAAGTAAGAGAGAAAACTGGCAGGTGGATAGAGCACATCAGCATTAGGAGATTTTTTCTCTTTTTTTCCCTCTTTTTTCTATTTTTATATATCAATACTCAGACTTATTTTAGCCCTGTTCTTATTTATACATCCTTCACTTTTCAGGAAAAAACTCTCTATTGGAAATGCTGGAACTTTTCATTAATTTGAAAGCTAGCTAGGCTGTCATATTGTTAAGTATAAGTCTTATAAATTACATATGGAGCTAAAACTCTAATTAACAAAACAACAAAATTTTATTTATTTTTTCTTGGTTGCGCCATGCAGCAGGCGGGATCTTAGTTCCCCAACCAAGGACTGAATCCACGCCCCCTGAAGTGGAAGTGTGAAATCTTAAGCACTGGATAGCCAAGGAAGTCCCCTTTTTTTAATTAACAAAATTTTAATAAAGGTTTGGTGAGACCAAGACTCCAATTGGGCTGATGGAAATGTAAAATGGTGTAAACTTTTTGGAAGACATTTTGGAAATATGTCTCAAGATCCTTTGTAGAAAAAAATTTATGTACTTTAATTCATTAAAATCACATCTTTGAATCTATTTAAGAAACACTTAGAGATGTAAGTAAAGATTTCTCTATGGATGTGTTTCTCACGAGCTTAATAATCATGACAAATAAGAAACATTTCAAATGTCCAATAATAGAGAAACTGGTAAAGAAGTTATGAAACATCTATATTATAGTCTTATAAAGTCATTAAAATCATGTTTTCTTAAAAAAATGCTCTTGAAATAATACTTTATGAAAAGTTAACACATAAAACTACAAATATTGCAAGATTCCTACCTTGTTTTAATATTTTTGTATACATTGTGTACCTAATTTTTTTATTGTTTATACTTATTTATTTATTTTTACATTAGGTCCTTTAATTTAAATATAACCACATAATTTTTCAAATATTAGAAGAAATTACCTTCAAATGCTAACAGTGATCAATCTGGAATTATTGGTAATCTCATCTTTATTTTTTTCTTATATTGCTATAGAACTATACAGTTCCCAAATTTTCCTCATGACCATGAATTTATCTTTTTATAAATATATCAATATACATATATTGATATATATATGAATATTTAAGCATGATAAAATACACACTATATGTGTATATGTGTGTGTGTGTGTGTTTCATCATACTTAAATGCTCACCCTCTTTGATGAAATAGTCCTAGGTCATATACTGCATTGCTATCAGCAAAGTTTATTGTGCTGTGGATATACTGTACAGACATTTTTATTAACAGGGGATTCTGGTTAAACAGAAAGCCAGATGATAGAAAATATGTGATTCCTTCATAAGGCTGCTGAATTTGCTGAAAAGCACAAAAATTGGGCACCTTAGAACTGACTGAGACACTAGAGATCATCTACTCCAGTGCTTTCAAGTATTTTTTCTTTTAAAAGAATTCCTTCTTTTATAAAAATGCTAGGAGAACCTGCAGTGTATAAAACCAACATCCAAGCAACTGCTCTGGTTGAAGTGATGGAGGCAGGTTAGAATTCCACCCACTTGATCTGAGGACACATGGGGCTCAGTGGAAAAGCATCTGAGGACCATTTGAAGCAGGATAATTTATGGATCCATTAACTTGTACTTGTTTAATTTATATTTTTTCCAAGCAGACCTTAGCCATTCGGGCTGCTATCACAGAAAAACAGACTGGGTGGCTTATGCGTGCTAAGTCACTTCAGTCGTGTCTGACTCTTTGGGATCCTATGGACTGCAGCCCACCAGGCTCCTCTGTCCATGGGATTCTCCAGGCAAGAACACTGGAGTGGGTTGCCATGCCCTCCTCTGGGGGAATCTTCCTTATCTAGGGATTAAACCTGGGGCTCCTGAATTATAGGCAGATTCTTTACTGCTGAGCCTCCAGGGAAGCCCGGGTGGCTTATAAGCAATAAAACTTTATTTCCCACTATTCTGGAGGCTGGGAAGTCCAAGATGAAGGTACCCATTCCAGATTCAATGTCTCACGAGAGTCCACTTGCTGATGCACTTGTCTTTTCATTGTGTCGTTACATGGCAAAAGGGGCAGGGGAGCTCTCTGAGATGGCTCTTATTTTTTATTATGCATTTATGGCTACGCTGGGTCTTTGTTGCTGCATGTGGCCACTCTGCAGTGCTGTGCGAGCTTCTCCCGGTGGTGGCTTCTCTCGTGGAGCACAGGCTCCAGGTGCTTGGGCTTCAGCAGCCGCAGCTTTGTGGCTCTAGGGTGCAGGATCAGTAGTTGCAGCACAAGGGCTTCGTTGTGCCTCAGCATGTGGAATCTTCCTGGATCGGGGACTGAACCTATGTCCCCAGCACTGGCAGATGGATTCTTAACCACTGGACCATGAGGAAAGTCCCTGGGATCTCTTTTGTAAGGGCACTAATCCCACTCATGAGGGCTCCACCTTCATGAGCTCATCACCTCCAAAAGGCCCAGCTTCTAACACCATCACACTGGGGATTAGGTTAAAATATATAAGTTTGGAGGGAACCCCTTCAGTCTCTGGCAGTAGACCCTTTTGTTTCAGGAGGAGTCTATGTTGGGAAGCTCAAAGCTGAAGTTGCCCACGAGATGCTTCTCTACCTGGATTTTGCTAAAAGCACTTTGACAAGATCACACCAAGTGTAGCAGGAAGGAAGCACTGAGGAGAGAACCCCCAGACTGGGGACCAAATGGGGTCAGTGGGTCCAGAACCTCAGACCTAGTTCCCTGAGGTGGTTAAGCCTCACGGAGGAGGGCTATGTGTGCACCCACGGTGAGTGGGTACCAGGCATGGGGGCCATCAAGGCCACCGAAGTTTCCTTGCTGTATGTAGGGTACCTAAAGAAACCACACCGTCTAGAAAACGGGCATCTTTGAGGTGGCACTGGAGGCCTAGGTCTGCATCATAGATGGATTCTTTACCGAATGAACCACCAGGGAAAAGGAAGAAAGCAGAAAGAGTGTGGTCAGTAAAATAACAGCACCCGAATGTCCATGTCCGAATCTGGACTTGTGAATATGCTATTTTATATGGCAAAAGGGACTTTGCAGATGTAATCAAGGATCTTGAGTGGATTGATTATCCTAGATTATCCAAATGAGCCCAGTGCAACCACAAGTGTCCTTATATGGGAGACAGGAAACAAGAGAGTCAGAGATGTTTCAGTGGAAGTAGAAGTCACAGTGATGTGAAGGAGGCCCTGAGCCAAGGAATGGGGACAGCTTCTGGAAGCTGGAAAAGGCAGGAAACAAATGAGCCTCCAGAAGGAATGCAACCCTGTCAACACTTTGATTCCTTTTTTTTTAATTGGGTTATAGTTGCCTTATAATTCGGTGTCAGTTTCTGATGTACAACTAAGTGAATTGATGCCATGCAGGGCCCAGTGGGGCTCCTGGGCACAAGGCCTTTCTGTGTCCCCCTTTTCTTTGATTACAAGAAACAGCCTCCATTCAGCCTCCGTGACCTTCTCAGAGTTTCAATCGGCAGATTCAAGCAGTTGTTAATTAGGGAAGAGTGGGTATGTGGCGGAGGAGTCCCTGGTAGCTCAGCTGATTAAGACTCTGCTTGCAATGCAGGAGACGCCAGTTCGATTCCTGGGTCAGGAAGATCCCCTGGAGAAGGGGTAGGTTACCCACTCCAGTATTCTTAGGCTTCCCTGGTGGCTCAACTGGTGAAGAATCCAGGGATGTGAGACCAGGGAAAAACAAACATTCAAGAGCAGACCTGGGGCAAGATCCTGTCTCCCTATCAAGGGATATACACAATATCTTTGAGCTATTTTGCAGATACTGAAACCCCCTACCAGTGGGAGAAGCTAATGATTAATGATGGTAGGCTTCCCACAAGCATGTAGACCCCAGACTAGTTGGACCTGAAGGCTGATGATACTGACTCCTACTTACCTCACCACCAACCCATCAGAAGAATGTCCATGAGCTGACCACTCCCTCTTTGAACAATTTCTATAAATCTTTTTACGATTTCCCCAAGTGGGGACACCCGGTTTTGAGGGCATTAGCCCACTCAGGCCCCTTTTGCCTGACAAAGCAATCAAGCTGCCCTTTCCTACTTCACTCAAAACTCTTGTCTCTGAGATTCAATTTGGCACTGGTGTTCAGAGAAGCAGAGATTTCGGCATCAGGACCAACCACATGTATAGTATATCCCCTTCCTCTAGGACCTCCCTCCCAAACCCTGTCCATCTAGCTCATCACACAGCCCTCAACTGAGCTTCCTGTGCTATACAGCAGGTTTCCACTAGCTATCTATTTTACGCACTGTAGTGTGTGTGTGTGTGTGTGTGTGTGTGTGTATGTGTGTGTTAGTCTGATGTGTCTGACTCTTTGCAATCCCTCGACTGTAGCCCATCAGGCTTCTCTGTCCATGGAATTCTCCGGGCAAGAATACTGGAGTGGGTAGCCATTTCCTTTTCTGAGGGATCTTCCAGACCCAGGGATTGAACCCAAGTCTGCTACATTGCAGGGAGATTCTTTACCATCTGAGCCACAGGGGAAACCCCAGTAGTCTATATATATCAATGCAACTCTCCCAATTTGTCCCACCTACCCCCAACACCTTGATTTTGTTAGTGAGATTTTTGATCTACAAAACTGTTAGATAATATTAATAAATTCGTGTTGTTTTAAGCCAGAAAGTTTGTGGTAATTTGTTACTGTGGCAACAGGAAAGCTATGTAGAAAGGAAGAAAGGGGGAAGGGAAGAAACATGAGCTGGAGAAGACTGGGAGAAAGGAAAAGTCAGTCGTGTCTCCTGGGGCTCGACTGACAAAGCCTCTCCAGGGCTGTGGTCTCCCAGCACCCAGTCCTTCTCAGCTCCCAGTAGGCAGTGAGTTCCCTGAATCAGTATCAGCAAGCACAATCACACAGCAACCCTCCTGACTTGTCAGGCACTATTCTATATGCTTTGTTTATTTACATTAACCAGTTTAGTCCTCACAATACTATAAGGAAAGTGTAATGGAGTAGGGCAGGACTGCAGGGGTTCATTTGTGCTCATTAGCCAGAAGGATCATCCCCACATTCCCTGAAAGACTTGGGGAAGGATGAAACAGGATCAGAGGTTGAAATTGAGTGTCCCTAAAGCCAAGTTCCTCTATCCAAGTTTATGATTAACCTCTATAACCAAAGCATTATTCCCCTTCTGCCCAACACCTGTTGTCCTCAAGATAGGGGGATATCAAAGAAAAGGAGGGATTATAACAGGGGTGGGGCAGGTGCATGACCGCTAACACAGACCATTATCAGGAGACCCTTCAGGTCCCAGTCCGCCAACGGTCAGTATCACGGTGGTCCTCCTAATGCAAGTTCCTGGGCCCAGCACACAGTGAGGCCAAACAAACTGAAACGTCGGAGTTGGGAGCAGAGAAAAGTTTATTGCAGGGCCAGGCAAGGAGACCAGGAAGTGGTTCGAGCCCTAAAAAGACTTGAGCTCCCCTGGCAAAGCGTTTTTTAAAAGCCAGGTTGGGGGTGGGGAGTTGCAGAGTACGTGATCGGATCGTGCACAATCCTCTGATGGGCTGATGGCGAAGGAACAGGGTGATGTCACCAGTCCTCGGGCTCCGGGAGGCCTGGGGCTGTGTGCTCATGGTCATCAAGCAGTTAACAGCTTCCATTTGGTGAAGCGGGAGGCACACCTGCAAAGCAGCTCAGGAAGTTTGCATTCAATGCAATCTAGACATTTCAGAGAGGAGCTGAAGCAGAGGATAGAAGAGAAGGCCAATCCAGGGAAGGTCCCACAGGGTCCTGCTTGATTACAGTCCTTGGGTTGCAGTCCAAAGGAACCAGCCCCTGTCTCGGGGGTCCTGGGAAGCCAGAGGGCCAGCTGGGTCCTGGGCACCCGGCTCTCTCAGTGACGATGACTGGGCACAGTATGGGGACCTGGCCCTCAGGGTACTGACAGCTGAGATCTGCCTCCTCAGCTGGACCCAGGCACTGGCGGGAGGACCCAGACTCAGTGCTGGACAAACACTCCCGGGCAGGATGACCAGCCCACTCAGGGATCCCTCGCCTCATCCCTTAGCCAGGACCTAGACCTCAGAGGGCAGAAATTGATCCTTGGAACCTTGAACAAGCAAAACGAGGGGTAATAATGTTGCTTCGCTTATGGGATTTGCTAACTGTTAAAAGCCACAAGGAAGCAGGGAGAAAGGATGTAATGCCTCCCCTTCCCTGTCCTGTGTAATTCTCAAGACAGTGACCTTGAAGAGTACTACACCTTTAGGACTTCCCTGGTGGTCCAGTGGTTAAGAATCTGCCTGCAGGGGACACAGGAAGATCAATCCCTGGTCCAGGAAGATCCCACATGCTGTGGAGCAACCAAGTCCAAGCACCACGACTACTGAGCCCATGTGCTGCAACTACTGAAGCCCATGCACTACAGCCTGAGTTCAACAAGAGAAGCCATCGCAAAGAGAAGCCCATGAACGACAACAAAGAGTAGCCCCCGCTTGGTGAAACTAGAGAAAGTCCACGCACAGCTATGAAGATCCAGCACAGCCCAAAAAACAAATAAATACTGTCTTAAAAAGACATTACACCTTTAGAGAAAAAGTTGCATAACAGAGAATAACATTTGCTTTGACAGAGGTTTACAGCACTATCATGACCTGCCTGTGACCTAACCTATGTGGACAGCGGCAAGAACAAAGGATTCCAAGAAGTTTGGAACAACTAAGCCCACCCTTCCCTCAGCTTTCCTATCAAAGGGCTTTGCTGAAAGCTTTCATGAAGTCAGGCAGTTTTTAAGGCATGAGCAGCCTGTGTCCTTGCATGGCCCGCCTGTTTCCTTGCATGGCCCTGAAACAAACCTTTCTCTGCTCCAGATTTGTGTGTTTCAGTGTTGTCTGACCTCACTCTGAGTTGGGCACATGGACTTGCGTTCGGTAACAATCAAGATTGCCGGGAGAAATATCAATAATGAAGAATTGATGCCTTTGAACTGTGGTGTTGGAGAAGACTCTTGAGAGTCCCTTGGACTGCAAGGAGATCCAGCCAGTCCATTCTGAAGGAGATCAGGCCTGGTATTTCTTTGGAAGGAATGATGCTAAAGCTGAAACTCCAGTACTTTGGCCACTTCATGAGAAGAGTTGACTCATTGGAAAAGACTCTGATGCTGGGAGGGATTGAGGGCAAGAGGAGAAGGGGACGACCGAGGATGAGATGGCTGGATGGCATCATGAACTCGATGAACGTGAGTCTGAGTGAACTCCAGGAGTTGTTGATGGACAGGGAGGCCTGGTGTGCTGCGATTCATGGGGTCTCAAAGAGTCGGACACGACTGAGTGACTGAACTGAACTGAACAAAAGTGTTATTATTGTCCCCATTTTACAGGTGAGAAGACTGAGGCAGTGGAATTCTGAGAAGTTCACCCAAGGTGACATGACTATTAGATGGCAAAGCGAGGTTCAAACCCAAGCAATCTGGCTCTAGATTATACCATTTCTTACTGCTGTGGACAGTGAACAGGGAGAGAAAACAAGAGGGGAACGGGTAAGTAAGAGGAGAAGAAAGAGGGGGTCTATTCTCCTCTGATGTTTTCCCGTGTTTGGCTGGTTTCACGGGCAGTTTCCATACTGGGTCTACTCCATCCAACAAGTTAGGAATGGATCACTCAACTCCAAGCGTTCTACCAGCATCCCTGCTCCTATCTTCTGTCCTGTCCAGTTGCCTAGGAAGGACAGAGACTCCACACCCAACTCTAACAGGCATGTGGAAATGGATGGGTCACATATAAGCCAATTACAGCTGGCAGCCAGGTTTGGGGAAATCACTTTCCCTGGAACCAATTGGGAGCCGGTTTTGGAGATAAAAGGGGCAGCACATTAGTCTCTGTGGTCAGAAGCAGCTTTCATGCATTTCACGGAGCAAAAGGAACCTGAAACATTTTGAAATGAAAAAATGGGGTATGGCCAAATTGCTCAGTCAAGGCCTTTAAAGGGTCTTTAGTGTGACATTCCACACAGGACCTAGCTGCTTGTTCAAGCACGCAGGTAGAGACTAACATCTGTCCATCTAGAACGTGTGTGCCTTTCTTCCCTTACATGCCTCCACATGTGCCATTTAGTGCTTTTGTCGTTAAGACATCCCATCACGTATCCACACAAAGGAGAGTTAGGGAAAGCCTGAACAACTGCAATTCCCAGGTAGGCTGAAATCTCATTATTTGCAATTAGTTAGACCTCCTTTCCCGTCCAAGTTTTTGATCGGCATCAATTTCAAGAAGTTAAATAGTAGCACCTTAGATAAAGGACTATGTCGCAGAGTCATACAATCAGAGGATCTAACACAGATCTTTCTCAACTTAAGATAAGATTGTATCTTGATAAATTGTAGCCTACAACTGGGCAAAATCATTGAGCAGAAAACCTATTTTTTTTTAAGTATTGAATGTCTCATGTATTAAATACTGTACTGAAAGTGAAAAGCAATGGTTGTGTGGATTCAGAATGGTTTTAAGTATATTGATCACATGACTGACTGGGAGGTGGGACTCATTGCCACTGCCCAGCATTATGAGAGTATCAAAGCTCATACTGCTAGCCTGGAAAAAAGATCAAAATTCAAGATTTGAGGTACAGTTTCTACTGAATTCCTATTGCTTTTGCACCATAATAAAGTAAAAAATTCATTAGGTTGAACCATTATAAGTGAGGGACCATCTGTACTTGGAAAAATTCAGAGATTGAATTTAACGTAGATGAATAATCAGACTAAAATGTTTGGTAAAGCTTCAGGGTAAATCTGGTGAAAAATTTTTAGCTTAGACATGATTTTTTTTTTGTCTGGAAAGATAACAATGCCTGTAGTAAATGGTCCATCAGTCTCTGTTTGAATGCAACCAGTAACAGAAAATTCACCACTCAAGATGAGTCTAAAGAAAAGAAAACTTTTCCACTATCAGACCCATATCTACCACCTGGAATGCCTCCAAGGAGGTTATGACTCCCCAAGGATGACTAACTTTCAGAGATTGTCTCCAAGATGTGCCTGTAATGCCTCAGCAGATGTAAGGCCAGAAGCATAGCCATCAAATCACAAACACACACACACACACACACACACTTTATTTACTGGCCTGACATCTTTGCAAATGACCAGCCCGATTATAACATCAAAAGAAAATGAGGTATATGAGGCCCCAGGTTCAATCCCCAGCATATCCACCAAAAAAAAAAGTGAGGAAATAAGAGAAGAGGGACAGAAAGATGAAGGAGAAAAAGAAAAGAGAAGAGAAGAAAAAGAAGAGAAGGAGAAAGGAAAACGAGAAGGAGAAAGAAAAGAAGTTGGGATAGTCTCATGGGACTGTATGGGAACTATCTGTTTTGCCCGATAAAGGGAGAAAGTTGCATCTGGAAATATTGCCTTGTCCTAGACATCCCATGAAACACCTTACAGTCTTTTACAAAAATCACATCTTATAAAATTCAAAGAATACAATCCAGCAATCCTAGTATTGGCATATACCTTGAGAATACCACAATTCTAAAAGACTCTTGATGTACCCCCAGTGTTGACTGCAGCACTATTTACAGTTGCCAGGACATGGAAGCAACCTAAATATCCTTTGACAGATGAATGAATAAAGAAGATGTGGTACATATGCACAATGGAATATTACTCAACCAAAAAAGGAACAAATTTGAGTCCGTTGCAATGAGGTGGATGAACCTAGAGCTTCTTATACTGAATGAAGTAAGTCAGAAAGAAAAAACAAGTATCGTATATTAATGCATATATATGGAATCTAGAAAACTGGTACTCATGAATCTAGTAGAGAACCAATTTGTGGGCAAAGTGGGGGAAGGTGAGGGTGGAACAAATAGAATGGACATATATACACTATCACGTGTTAAATAGATAGTGGGAAGTTGCTGGATAACACAAGGAGCCCAGCCTGGTGTTCTGTGATGACCTAGTGGGGTGAGAGGGAGGGAGGAGAGGGAGTCTCAAGATTGGAAGGATATATAAACACACATACATATAATTATGAATTGTTCACATTGTAGTATGGTAGAAATCAATGCAACATTGTAAAACAATCTTCCACTAATCAAAAAAATTCTAATTCAATAGATGAATAAATATTGGAAATATTCACAATATATTGCCAAATGAAAGGAAGTTATAAAGCATGTAGGGCATAATGTCATTTTTTAAATCTCTATGCTATTTATTCCTATCTATAGACAAATAAGGACTTGGGCCCCCCACGAGTGGGAAAGTTCAAGATGGTGGAGTAGAAGATAATGTGCTCATCTCCTGCTAGAACTTCAAAATTACAACTCATTGCTAAACAACCATCTACAGGAGAATGTTGGATCCCACCAAAAAAGATACCCCACGTCCCAGGGCAAAGGAGAAGACCCAGAAAGACGGTTGTTGTCGTTTAGTCGCTAAGCCATGTCTTTTGACCCCATGGACTGTGGCCTGCCAGGTTCCTCTGTCCATGGGATTCTCCAGGCAAGAATACTGGAATGGGTTGCCATTTCCTTCTTCAGGGGATCTTCCCAACCCAGGAATCAAACCCAGGTCTCCTGCACTGCAGGCAGATTCTTTACCAACTGAGCCATGAGGGAAGCACGAAGATGGTAGGAGGAGTGAAATCACATTTAGAATCAACCCCTATACCAGCCAGGGAGGATTGGAGGGCTCAAACAAAACCTTATGCACACCAGGAGACCCCACAGAGACTGAGCCAGACCTGCCCTTGAGTGTTTGAGTGTCTCCTGTGAAGCTACAGGTCAGCAGTGGCCTGCCGCAGGGGTGGGGGCTCTGGGTGTGGCAGACCTGGGTGTGGCATAAGCCCTTTTGGAGGAGGTCGCCATTAACCCTGCCATAGAGCTGCCAGAACTTACACAAGACTGGGGAAACAGACTCTTGGAAGGCACAAACAAAACCTTGTGCTCACCAGGACCCAGGAGAAAGGAGCAGTGACCCCAAAAGAGACTGACCCAGACTTGCCTGTGAGTGTCCAGGAGTCTCTGGTGGAGGCATGGGTCAGCAGTGGCCTGCTGCAGGGTTGGGGGCACTGAGTGCAGCAGTGCCTGCATAGGACCTTTTGAAGGAGGTCACCATTTTCTTCATTACTGCCATCATAGTTTGGTCTCAGGTCAAGCAACAGGGAGGGAACACAGCCCTGCCCATCAGCAGAAAAGTTGGATTAAAGATTTACTGAGCATGGCCCCACCCATCAGAAAAAGAACCAGTTTTTCCCACAGTCAGTCTCCCCATCAGGAAGCTTCCATAAGTCCCTTATCCTTATCCATCAGAGGGCAGATAGAATGAAAACCACAATCACAAAAAACTTGTCAAACTGATCACATGGACCACAGCCTTTTCAACTCAATGAAACTATGGGACATACCTTGTAGGGTCATCCAAGATGGATGGGTCATGGTGGACAGTTGTGACAAAATGTGGTCCACTGGAAAAGGGAATGGAAAGCCACTTCAGTATTCTTGCCTTGAGAATCCCATGAACAGTATAAAAAGGCAAAAAGATAGGACACTGAAAGATGAACTCCCCAGGTCAGTAAGTGCCCGATATGCTATTGGAGAAGAGGGGAGAAATAACTCCAGAAAGAATGAAGAGACAGAGTCAAAGCAAAAACAATGCCCAGTTGTTTATGTGACTGGTGATGGAAGTGAAGTCCGATGCTGTAAAGAATAACGCTGCATCAGTTCAGTTCAGTTCAGTCACTCAGTCGTGTCTGACTCTTTGCGACCCCATGAATCACAGCACGCCAGGCCTCCCTGTTCATCACCATCTCCCGGAGTTCACTCAGACTCACGTCCATCGAGTCTGTGATGCCATCCAGCCATCTCATCCTTGGTCGTCCCCTTCTCCTCTTGCCCCCAATCCCTCCCAGCATCAGAGTCTTTTCCAATGAGTCAACTCTTCGCATGAGGTGGCCAAAGTACTGGAGTTTCAGCTTTAGCATCATTCCTTCCAAAGAAATACCAGGCCTGATCTCCTTCAGAATGGACTGGTTGGATCTCCTTGCAGTCCAAGGGACTCTCAAAGAGTCTTCTCCAACACCACAGTTCAAAAGCATCAATTCTTCGGCGCTCTGCCTTCACAGTCCAACTCTCACATCCATACATGACCACAGGAAAAACCATAGCCTTGACTAGACGGACCTTAGTCGGCAAAGTAATGTCTCTGCTTTTGAAAATGCTATCTAGGTTGGACTCCTTTTCTTCCAAGGAGTAAG